>CBVK0100635622.1:0-11321 GCA_900067695.1 Picea abies | reverse complement strand
TGCAACCTCTTTTGAATGTGAAAAGGGGCTCTTTAGGGCACAATTAGGTCATTGACCAGCCTCCCCACGCAGATTGAGCTCGGATTTGGTGTCAAATCGACTTGGGAGCCAATCCATTAGTGGTTGGGAGGCCGACCAGTTCAATAAATGCGTCGTTTGGTAGGCGCGCGGGTTTTGCACCCCACAGCCACGCCTATGCGCCCAATGTCGAAGATGTTGCACGCGCATGCGCATTCTCAGTGGGTGCAATGCGCTTTTTAATTTTTTAGCCATTTTTGTATAGTTTTGGCCCTTTTGCTGTGTTGTGGAATTAATCCTTGTGCCATGAATGACTTGTTTTTCTGTGCTGACGATGCAGAGTTCTTGTCACCCTGTGCGGACAAAATTTCAGTGATAACAGATGCCCCCTGATGGATGAGGTTAGGAGAAAAATGTATAGCCGAAATTCATCAATTTTTCTTTTACTGAGAATGGTGTTGTAAGGGAGAGCAAGAGTGAGACCGTATAGAGCAATCCATTGGAGAAGAGAGGAACCTGTAGATCCGACCTTCCACAAGGTGTGAAACAATATACAAATGTGTACAAACGAGGTGGGCATGCCCCATGCTCATGTAATGTAACTCTGAAGAGAAAATGTCTGAATTGTTGATGTAGACAGCTGCAGTGCCCTCGGGGGCGGAATGATAAAGGTAGAAGACAATTCTGCAAAGGAATATACTCTGAACCAGTGGTAATGGTCGCGGAAGTAAACCACGATAGTGATGTGGGCAGTGGTGGCCCTACCAAGTTTAGAGGTCTTCGGCATTTGAGGAGAAAAACTGCAATAGTCGCAAAGTAAGACCCACCGCAACATGAGAAAGTGTTGGCGTCGAATGTTATGGGGGTCAACGACATCAGGTAGCCATGGTGTTTCCCCCTGTGCCGTCCAAGATCGCTCATTGAATGGGAAGTGAGGACCAAGATACTGTCGCCCTTTTGGAAAAGTGTGCTGATGTCGACAAAAAGGTGACGTGACTCCCAGAAGCAAAAAGGTACTTCGTGGAATCTACTGAGGTGATGAAGTGGCAGAGGTACATGGACGAAGTCAAAAAGTGGGATGACTCAAGACTGCCCTTGGTTGGAGGATTTATGAAAGAAACAGCGGCCGCAACCATGTAACAGGGTCGAGTGTCAGGGGGACGACAAGACCAGGGATAAGTTGTGCCAAAGGCGGGACAAGGTGAACAAATTCAGAGGATAAATGGTAAGTGACCGAGATAGTACTCTGAAGATATAGACGATGCCGGCGAGGGTGAATGAGAAGTGATGCTCCAACCAAGGGTGACATGGGTTGCGTGTTGCCAAAAAGGAAAGAAGGTCGCCAATGGTGATGACCAAAGTAGCGAAGTGGCAAGGGCTGGAAATAAAGGTGTTTGTACAATGACTAATAAATAATTTTGGGAAAGATGTACAAAATACAGAAACGGGTGCCCCAGTGTAAAATGAGTGCCCCTGGTAGGGCATAAATATCGGTGAAAAACAAATGGAGGGTGGGGGCCCCATTGGCGGGTTTCTGTATGAGGTAGGTGAAATGGAGATTGGTTCACAGATGGGCAAACTGATAGTGGGTGAGATGGATGGTTCATGAGCCTGTGGGGGCGCAGTCAAAACGAACTGAAGCATAAAGCGATGATCTGGGATTCCATGTGGGAAAGCCAGCAAAATGAGAAGAAGGAGTATGTGGTTGAGTGTCAACATGATAATAGACTAATGGGACTCCCAGCCCTAAAGGGAAAGAACAACATGAGTGTCATAAGTGCAAACAGGTGCTATGAATGGGACAACTCATGTGGGTGAGAATGCTACCGGGTGACAGTACTGAAAATGCAGCTGGAGGTGTGAGTACTGCAGAGCCGGAAAAGGGGTATCCTAAAGGCCAATATCAGAGGGTGTGACTGGAAATGTAAATGCAATACAGCGGGAGAGACTACATGCCAGTGTTGAGTATATATACCTGAAGGAGTGATGTGGCGAGATGCTGATCAAGTACCTGCACATAGAACAACCGAATACCCAAAGTGAACAATATCTGAAGAGAAAAACAAATATGAACATGTATTAGATAAATGTGACAATGCGCGTGTGTACCTGGTCATGATATGAGAAAAGAGCGTCCCGGGGGCTCGGGATGAAAAGGGGCCCAGGGACAGCCATGATGTAGGTGGCGGGATGCTGATCCCGTGGCTGAAGACGGTTCAAAGAATGGACGTCGTGGGCTCCCGGAATGGCGAGTGGAAGTTTGGCAAAAAACCTTATATATAGCTGTAGGGCCCACATTGCCACCTCATTTGTACCTGCTGCTACAGTGATTCCAGAGCATATTCAGAGGATATTGAGCGATTTCGAGAGCACGAGGCATCCGTTTCCCAGCGTGCGAGGTTCAGGTTAGTGGTTTGAACATCCTGCATAGTTATAGGTTGCAAAATTTTGGGCAGGGTAGGTACGGGGGGTCGTAGGAGAGTTTTAGGGGGTTTTTGGGTAGATGGTGGGTCCACATGCGCGGGAGAATCAGTGAAAGGCGCGCGTGAGCGCACGCCTATTCACTGAATACGCGCGCACGTGTGCGCACCTGTAGGGCGAATAGGTGTGCTTGAGAGCGCGCCTGTGGGTACGACAGGCGCGCTCATGAGCACGCCTGTATTGTGAACAGGCGCGCTTTTGAGCGCGCCTGTGGGAAAAGCAGGCGCGCGCTCATGCGCACCTGTATAACGAATAGGCGCGCATGTGTGCGCACCTGTGGGTGGTAAAACCGCGCCTTGGAGGAAATGTTTCTTAGCGTGTTTTGATATGTTGGATGGGTGCCCAAGCTAATATAGGTCTCTTGGTTGTGTGCAGGTAGCTAGTAGTGAGCATGGACGTGCGGTGGCACGAGCGGGACTGGGAGCCGCTGCGGGAGGAGGTGGCTGAGGCGAGGCCAGCAGTGCGGGCGATGTTGGCAGCCAGTGGGCTGCTAAAGTTTTTTGAGTGCCCACTGCTACGGGCCCAGGAGTACTTGCTCCAGTTTCTTATTGAGATGTGGAGCCCTCAGCAGCACTGCTTCCTCGTGCGAGGAGAGCAGGTCGCCTTTACTACTGAGGAGGATGTATATTTC
This sequence comes from Picea abies, assembly GCA_900067695.1. Lineage (NCBI taxonomy): Eukaryota > Viridiplantae > Streptophyta > Pinopsida > Pinales > Pinaceae > Picea > Picea abies. Next base: position 8,191 of record CBVK0100635622.1, on the reverse strand, counting down.
CTCACTGGGCTCCCCTTTCGGGGAACACCGTTGCTGACAGCGCCTATGATGCCGAGGGAGACAGATCTGGCGGAGTATGCGGGGCGATTCTGCTCAGGCAGGCACTACATGACTCGGTCGGCCGTGCGCATTAATGCGCTAGATGTTCTGTTGCATTGTTGCGTAGCGACGATGATAGTGCGGGTCTATGGGTCTACCGCGCCCCACCGGATTAGTGGTGGGGAGTTGATGTTGATGGAGAGAGTGGTGGTGGGCCGTGAGCAGTTCGCCTGGGGGTTGGCTCTCCATGCGCGGATGATCGCGCAGCTGGACCGATGTCGGTCAACAGGAAGGGGGGAGTTTGCTTTTGGCTCCATCCTGGTGGCCTTTTTCCTGGAGAGAGTGCCAGCATTGCGGCCGAGGGTGGTGCTGGAGGTACCAGTTGTACGACACCCGCGGTTGAGGCGGTGGTCTGAGATTTTGGTTCGCCACGGTGGTGACGAAGGGGGTCACTATTTTTTGGAGGAGGCCGCGCAGATATGGCGGCAGACGCTGCAGTTCATACTCCAATTTCCTTATGCGGGGGTGGACTTCCGGAGGGACCTTGATATGGTACTGCCTCCTGGGGAGGCGTTCGATCACAGAGGTATGTGATATGTTTTGTGTTTTGTGATTGATATTATGCTGTGTGATATATTAGTGCATATGTTTTGATGTATAGACACTGATATCATTTTTTGTTGCTTGTTTGGTGCTTGTGCAGATGTGGCACCTCGCGGGCGGGAGGTGGATGTGTTCCGGGCACCAGCGCAGCAGGAGAGACCGCCGCGTGGAGGGAGGCGGCCGAGGGATGAGGCTGCTAGAAGACCAGTAGAGGCTGAGAGACCGGCGCAGAGGCGCCGCTGGGATGACCCTGGTGCGGGGCCATCTCATGCTCCTCCGGCGGCAGCCGGAGCGGATGAGGATCTAGTCCGTTGTTTTGAGATGGTTTTCCGAGACGTGCCTGAGGGCATGTGGACCCAGATCCAGGACGAGGAGTTCCTGGAGCAGTGCATCGGGCTACTGCCACCATGGTGGTCTATCATGCGGCGAGCAGCTGTGTTGGTTGCTATGACCAGTGGATGCCTGCCGCCTGGGCAGGGTGGTCCTGCAGATTCTCCACCACCACCGCCTGGGGCAGCTGGAGGGGGGCCACTACCGCCTCCTAAGGGAGGGGCGGCGGGGGGTGCCTTAGAGGCCCCCTGATTGTATCATGTACTATGTATATTGTTTTTTGATTAGGCTGGTGAGCCGAGTTTTGTGCCGTGGTGTGGCACGGGCCTGCGGGCCAATGTATTTCTGTTTTGATGTATGTAAACATTTTGGATGGCCTTAAAGGCCCATGTATATATATGAGTGGACATGTTTATGGGGATCCAAATGTGTGTTACATGTGTTGTTTTATTTTTATGATGTTGACGCTATCTATATGCTGTGACAGGATGTATGAGATGGTTATGTATGTGTAGCTTGATGTGATATATGCCAGTTTAGCACCATGTTAGCTATGTTATCTGTTATTTGATTCAATTCTCTTGGAATATGTGTAAATGTAATGGAATCAAAATGTCGAGTCAATAATCTAACCTGCAGGTATTTGCGAAAGAGGCACAGATTGTGTACAAGATACACATTGTTGAGCTGGAGAACGACTAGCTGAGAGTCGAGGAAAACGCTAAGGTGACGAATCTGATGATGCTGGGCGTCGGTCAAGAGGCCAATGACAGCAGTGTATTCGGCTTGGTTATTGGTTGCTGGCCCTAAACAGATGTCGTTGGAATGTAGCAGTTCATGTGAAGGGGTGTAGAGAGCCCAAGCGGCAGCAGCGAGATTTTGTGTCCACCGGCTGGCACCGTCGGCGTAACCAATGTGGTAAGCTGGTGGAGGAGTCATCTGTCAAATAGCACAAAGGATAGTTTTAGATGTGGGGTCAAAAATATTAAAAACGCTAAAGAAGAAAAACTAACCTAAAGTAGTTGTGACTACGTTTAAGCATAAAATTTCTTGAGGTATAACTCGTTGACGGGTTCTTTGAGTGTGAGGCCTTCGGGGGAGGCCAAGATGTAGGCACCTTTGGTGAGGCAATGTTGGATGATGTACGGGCCATGCCAAAGTGACTCAAATTTGCCGTGGCCAAAGGTATCATGAGCGATATCATAGGTTAGGACAAGGTCACCTTCGCAAAATGATCGAAGGTTGACATGGCGGTCGAAAGTAGCTTTGGATCGTTTTTTAGCTGCCTCGTTGTTCTGTAATGAGGATCGACGATATTCATCCAGAGACTCCAAGTTCAGCAAGTGCTGCTCTAGTGGAGCAGTGTCAGGTAAGAGCTCAATAGCGGTGCGAAGGGTGGGAATTTCACACTCGATGGGAAGAGTTTCCTCGACCCCATGGACTAAGTGAAATGGCGTGAAACCCATGGCGGTCTTCACTGCGGTTCGGTAAGCCCAGAGCACAGAAAATAACATATGATGCCAATTGGTTTTATGTTTATTCACCGTGCGCTGTAACATGGTCTTGAGGACTTTGTTGACTGCCTCGACCTGTCTGTTTGACTAAGGGTAGTATGGCGAGGCAAACTCATGAGAGAAGCCTAACCGAGATGAGAGTTCGACAAAGATCTCATTTTCGAAGTGTTTCCCATGATCGGAAATGAGTTGGAGTGGTACGCCAAAACGTGATATGACGTGGTTGAAGAAAAAACGCGCTGCAGTGTCAGCGGTATTGTTGAAAGTGGGCATGGCTTCGGCCCATTTTGTGAAGTAATCGACAGTGACAACAATGTATTTGTGACCATTGCTGGAGGGGGGATTACAGGTCATAAAGTCAATGCCCCATTTACAAAAGGGGCCTGCAGTAATGACAGGGTGAAGAAGAGTGGGGGGAGCGCGGGCTTTGTTGGCGTAGAGCTGACATTGCTCACAACGTTTCACGGCATGAATGCAATCATGAAACAGGGTAGGCCAAAAGTAACCGGCTTGGATAATCTTTTGAGCTGTGGCGATGCCTGAAAGATGGCCCCCACAAGCGCTGCTGTGACAGTCGTTTAAGACCCTATCGGCCTCGTCGATAGTCAGGCAGCGACGCAGAATGGTGTCGACGCCCCGTCGATATAGGATGTCTCCTATGAGGAGGTAGCGAGGGGCTTGATGACGAATGAGTCGACAATCATCACATGAAAGGTGGTTACCGAACTTTTGAGTTCGTAGGTAGACGAGGAGGTCACCATACCAAGGATCGTCAGAAGCGATGTAAAAGAGATGTTCATCGGGAAAGTCCGTATTGACGGGTGCACTGGGTGTGTTAGAGGGAAGGGCTGTGACAAGTTCGGCGAGAACGAGGGCCTTCTTACTCTTGGGTGTTGAGAACTTGAGGTCGTATTCCTGAAGGATAACGATCCAACGAGTGAATTTGCCATTAACTTGGCGACGGCTGAGCCAATATTGCATAGGGTTGGAATTGACGACGACCTTGGTGGTGCGAAGCAGAATGTAATGGTACAGTTTCTGGACTGCGAGGACAACTGCAAGAGCGAGTTTCTCTTCATGTTTGTATTTCAGGGGTGGTCTTGAAAGATTCCTATTGACGTAATAAATGATGTGTTCACAATTTTCATCTCCGAGCTGGACGAGGATGCCGACTACTGATACAGCTGATGCTGATACGTAGAGAATGTAGTCGCGATTGTAGTCATGTGCATTAATCAAAGGGGCACTGGAGAGTGCTGCTTTAAGATCGTCAAACGACTGTTGGGCATAGTCGTCCCAATGAAAAGGGATGTTGTGTCGCAGTAAGCGAAGGAAACCATGTGCGTGTATAGCGTAATCAGGAACAAAGCGCCTAAGAAAGTTGGCTTTGCCCTGTAGACTCTGTAGCTGTCGTAAATTTCGAGGAGGTGGAATTTCTATGATGGCTTGGACTTTGAGGGGGTCCACGGTGATACCGCTTTGCGAAACGATGAAACCGAGGAGGTGCCCTGCGGTGACACAGAACACACACTTGAGAGGATTCAAGCAGATGTTGTATTGACGACACCGTTGGAAGATGATTCGCAAATCATCGAGGTGTTGGGTACGCTTCTTGGAGTGAGCAGTGAGGTCGTCCAAGTAGGCTAGGATGATGGCAGCCAAATCATGAAAGATATATGTCATAGCCCGCTGAAAAGTGGCGCCGACATTTTTGAGGCCGAAGGGCATGAATCGATATGCAAACGTACCCCACGGGGTAATGAATGCGGTTTTATATTGATCGGCTGGGTGGATTTGAATTTGGTTATAGCCAGAGAATCCATCCATAAAGGAGAGAGCCTCGTGTCCGGCGCAGTCATTGATAATTTGATCGATGAATGGCGTCGGGAAATTGTCCTTTGGACAAGCGTTGTTGAGATCGCGAAAGTCGGTACAGACGCGAATGGTGCCCTGTTTTTTGTCGACGGGTACAGGGTTGGAAACCCACGAAGTGTAAGCGATAGGATATATAAATTCGGCTGTACGTAATTTGTCAACTTCGGCTTTGATAGCCGAGGCCTTGGCTGGGTGAAGCAGTCGTTGTTTCTAGCGAACGGGTGTGATGTCCGGCCAGGTGTCGATGCGATGTTCGACAATAGATGGGTCTAGGCCAGGCATCTCTGTGTATGACCAGGTGAATATATCCCGAAATTCCTGGAAGAGGGCTTTGTATGCAGTGATTTCCGTAAGAGTACAAACTTCTCCAATGATGATTTCTTCGACGATTCCCGGTTTAATGGAAATGTCGATTTTGATGGTGGGGGAAATGTTAGCCAAGTTACCTTCCTCGAAAGCGTCAGGTGCAGGAATGGGATTGTTGAACCAATCGACTGTTCCTGCGGGAATAAAGTCTTTGGTTTCGACTGTGAAAATAGGATTGTGGCTAGGAGGCATGAGGGATTCCTGCGGAAGGAAGAGTGCACGATGATGTAGTGCGTCCCAGGGAGAGTCTGGGCGTTGTAGCTCTTCCAAGATCTCTTCGTCGCATTGGAAACGACAGGAATATAATGGGTCGTGAGGAGTGATCTTAGTGACAGTGTGGTTGCCCCCTGCTGATGAAACAGAGGGGGTAAGGCTGGAAGAGGGTGAGGGTTCACTCGACATAAACCAGATATTGAAGGACTGAGGAGTCCCCGCGGTTGTTGGGTGTAGAGTCTCCGTAGGAGAATGGGTAGCAGAGTTGGGTGGATTACGGGGTACGTCCTCAGATGCATTATCTAAGAACCATGGAGGCATTGGGAGGGCCTCGGGTTCGGGGGAAATGACGTGAAGATCCGCCAGTGATGAAGTAAGGTCAATTACCGCGGCTGCGGGCTGGTGCCGCAGGGCCAACTGATGGCGCCGATATTCGATGATTATCGGACACTGGTATGTAAAATGAGCCAGTGAATCGCAAAGAGAGCAAGGGCATCTCATGCGTTCATTGACGGAAGTAGTGACATAGCGAATGTCAGTGATAGGTGTTGTAGACGATGTAGTAGGGTGTGGGTTGTTCTGAAAGTCGCGGCTTACGATGTCTAATGCCTACCGGAAACGAGGCAGAGATGGACAATGATGGGTGTAATGGCCATACTCAGAACAAATGGCACACGCAAATTTGGTCTTCAACTGTTTACTACTGGAAGGTTGAGTAGTAGTAGTGGTAGTGAGTGGTGTGGGGGTTGGGTTGGGGGGAATCAAATTCCGTAACTCCGAGAGTGATGGGAAATTGTTGGTTTGGTGGCCCTCCTTGTCACACAGCGCGCAAGGTGGTGGGATGCGTGGAGGACATGGAGCTGTGGGCTCCTTCTTCGCTCTCCTGCCCCCAGCTGTAGCAGGGGGAGTAGGGAGTATAGGAGTAGTGGGGGCATTGGGAGTAAGAACAGGAATTGTCATGGGGAGTCCTGCCTGTGGGCGAGGGACCATCTCAGGTGGATGTAAGTACCACACTAGGATTGCTAACACCATATTGGGAAGTGTGAGCGTTGCAGCTACCTGGAAAGCTTCTACACCGAGGGGTGGGTAAAAGAAGGGAATTTGAGTGAGGGGTCGGGGAACTGTCTCCCAAATGGGATTAGGCCCTTGAAGAGGTATGGATTCATGGACAGCGGGGGTCGACGAGTTTGCAGGAGGCTCCTGTGGGAGTGGTGCTGCGATTGGTGAGACGTCAGGGATGACTGAAGCCTCCTGAGGAGGATTAGTGTCTTCCTGGAGAGTTCCGTTAGAGGAAACGACACATACCTGGCTAGGGGGAAGGAGGGGTGGTGCTCCATGGTATGTCCCTAACAAGGATGGATCTTTAAAAATTCCAGGACCCATCTCGATGAGAGGATATACGTCTTGGTTTGTATGAATGAGTGGAAGAATGTTATCGAGACTGGCCGAGGGGTTCGGCTCGTAATGTGTAACTTGGTCGATGGTTACAATCTTTCCGTTGTGAGGGAACATGATTGTCCTAAAGATTGATGATGCTACTGCCTTCATAGCATACATGTAGGTACGGCCAAGCAAGATATTGTACTCTAGTGGGGCCTCTATAACTTCAATATCGATGAGGACGGTTTTACCCCCGAGTTCTACGGGGACATTTTGGAAGATTCCTTCAGGGGATGATGATCTTCCATCATAGGCTCGCAGTGTGATGGCAGAGGGTAAGAGTTCGGGGGAACCAAGCTTCTGCCATATGGTTTTGGACATGATACATGTGGATGCCCCTTCATCGATGATGCATCGATGGACTGTGATGTTCCGTATTTTGACGGGGATTTGAATAGCGACTGTGGCGGGAAGACGCGGTTCGCAGTTATCGAGGTCAAAAGTGATAAGTTGAGTATCTGCAGGGTCGACTGCCCCCATTGCGGAAAGTAGTGATTTCCGCTGTGTTGGGCAAGTTTGGAGGACTTCCAAAACTGACATGGCAGCCGGGGATTGTGCTAAGTCATCTACCAAGCTGTAGTTATGAGCTGCCTGAGCCTGAGGATTGTGAACATTCCTGCGCAAGGGGATGCGAGGGATGTGTAATGGTGGTTCGGCGGAAGGGCGAGGGATCACCAACGGGGGTCCCGTCGATGCAGGGTTTGTTTCTAGAGATGTGGGAGGAGACTCAGCTGTTGGGGGATACTGACGATTACATGTTTGCAAAAGAATTTCCTCCTCACTGGTGAGGAGAATTGTTCGTTCTGCTGGATAGTTGGGATTGTGATATTGTCCCATTTGGGGTGGGGGGTGTTGTGCCTCCTGTTGGGTGTTTATGGTGCCCTTATGTGGAATAGGATTTTTCAATACTGCAGGAGGTTGTTGCGCATATTGTTGTTGTGCCTGTTGAGGAGCAGGTTGCGCTGGGGGAGGGGGAATGCTTCCAGAGTCTTTCAACCTCTTGAAATCAACGATCTGGGGGAAATGGTGGGTGTAATGACCATACACTCCACAAAGAGCGCAAGGGTGAATGGTTTTAACCGTATTCCGTCCTTGGTGTTTATTGTTATTGCCCCCCTGGGGGTTTTGGTTCCCTTGGTTCGGGTTGCCCCTAGTGGGTTGTGGCTGTGGGGGTTGATTCCCGCCTTGATTGGGGTTGTTGTTGGTCCTATTCCGTCCTTTCCTCCTGTTGTTGTTCGATGGTTGAGATGGGTTGGCTGTATTTAATTGTTCAAAATTCTGGTACTGCTGAGCAGCGGAAGGTTGAACAAAATTCACCCCTGCATTGGGGTGCAGGGGAGCCATAGGTTGTGGAGGCTCTGGAAAGGGAAAGTATGGATTTTGCGGTGGTACCGATCCATAGGGTACATAGGAAGGCTGTGTGCTTTCACTAGTACTATAAGATGACGTTGAGGGAGTACCACTGCTTGTAGGAATAGGTGGATGTATGGGCGGTGCCAGTGGTGGTCCACTGATGGGTGGAGGTATAGCAACAGGATATGGCTGTTGATATGGGGGTGGGGAAAAATAGGGAGTGCCTCCATATACCGGCGAGTATTGAGGGGTTCCATACATCGGTGGTGGTTGCGGTTGTGTACTATGATGCATGGTAGCACCAATGAGTCCGTCCGCTGAATGAGACATCCCAGGTTTGTCCTAGCCAAATGGCACAGGTTTGGGAAGATCAGGAAGTACCGTGTATAAGTATCCTGACTGTCCGTAAATGAGGTCATATTGTTGGGCCTTACTGATGGCTTCTTCTTCAGATTGAG
>CBVK0100635621.1:0-11321 GCA_900067695.1 Picea abies | reverse complement strand
ACATCTTGGACAGAGCCAATGCTAAGTACAAGCAACGACATGATCAACATTGGGTTCCACACAACTTTCAGGTGGGCGACAAAGTGTGGCTGCATTTGCAAAAGGAGCGCCTTGCTAGACCCCACCACAAGCTTCGTCCACTCCGATATGGGCCATACACCCTCACCAAGGTTATAGGGGAAAATTCCTTTGAGCTCAACATTCCACCATTCCTTGGTCTACACCCAGTGTTCAATGTGGACCGCCTTTGGCCCTACTTTCCACCTCTATTAGACACATCCGACATGGCAGAACAACTCACACCAACAGAGTTAAATCTAGACTGCATGGAACAAGCCATAACTGATCATATCATGGATACATAGATCAAGAAAACCCGAAAACAAAGGATATTGCTATATCGAGTTGTTAAAGTAGGCCAACTCCTTCACCAAGGCAAGTGGCTCATCAGGGACCAAGTTCAACAGAAGTTTCCTCATCTCATGGAGGAACTCAACGCAATGGGAACCATTGCTTCCTAAGGGGGGAGGAATGATCTAGGTGGATATTGGTGGCTACCCACCTATTCCACTTGGACCCCCACCATTGCTTCTTTTAGTTTTTTAGTTTTCGCACAGTTTACTATTTTTAGCAGTTTTTCGGGTCCTGAACTTCCAGAGCCGTTTTGAGGCCTTAAACGACATTTTTTGGGAAAACAGAGAACAACATGGATCGTAGATTAATTTTTCTCACCCAAAAGTTGTATTCCTCGGATAGATCTTTCTAACGAGGTATGAAATGCATCAAATGAAGATCGAATGCCAAAGTTACGTCCCCGGGAAGTTGATGTACCAACTTACCCAAACGGGGCCCATAGTCTTGGCGTTTCATCTCCTAGGGTTAGGTCTTTGGATGTTTAGGGTTTTACATTGTTTCTTAATAATAATAGGCCTTTGAGCCTCATTGTAACACAGTTCAGAGGCCAGTAGCCACCACATCTCTTCTCAGAGATAAGCTACCAACGCCCTAGCTAGTTTATTTCCATTTTGTCTGTAAGCATATTTCAGTCATTTGTTATTAATGAAATGAAGTCTTATTTCCATTGCATCTCTGTGTTTATGTGTATTTCTGTATTTCATTGTGTTCCTACATAAATCTGGATCAATCTGCTACTTGGGAAGACGCCGAGATTATCCCTCACTTTTTTGACCACCTCGAGAATATGTTTCTCGAAGATTGGGTGTATGTAACACCACCTTTTGACTTAGACAGCTAGGATTACCTGAGGCCTACACACCTTTATTTTCTATTAACAAGTGAAACTATTAAATAATACACTTGAAATTTTAAGACGTATGAATCTTTATGAATGTTTAAATGTATTTGGATAATGATGGATATGATGAGATATATTGTGAGGATGTAAATTTTATGAATGTTTAAATGTTATATGATGATGATGGATATGATGCGATCTACTATGTGAATGTAAATTCCATGAATGTCTAATTGTTATTGATGATGGTGGATATGATGTGACATATTGTGTGAATGAGAATCCTATGAGGGTTTAAATGCTATTTGAATGATGTTGGATATGATGCAATCTATTATGTAAATGATCATTTTATGAATGGGTGTCGTTAATTGAATTATGGGATATTATGAGATCTATTTCTAACTTGAAAACTTTGATGTTAAAGTTGTTGGTACACGGATACCAAATTGAAATTATGGTTGTATACAATTACATGATGATAATGCATAAAAATGTATGAGTTTATGTTACAGACTAATCTGCAGGTTATGGGCTATGAAATAGCCAAGGGATAATGATGATGAAAGTGGATGTCATGACCACTGGTCGAGAAAAAATATGGTATGAATCTTTGTATGTGAAATTATATTGGTTTGGATGCATTGCTATGATATGTGGACCAGTGCAGGATTTTAGGTGGTGAGATTGCCCAAAACCGAATAGACGATGACAAAAGTCCCAGCAACACAGTGCCACTGTATAATCCATTGTAGGGTGTGGACCCTAGTCCTGTTAGGAGGGGTAAAGGCATTTCCCACCTTGTATCCTCCAAAAATTGAAGTCATGGGAGCACGATGTTAGCTCACGCTCCCCTAGACGTGTGATGATGACTGTCAGTTGCCTACTGGGGAAGCTTGGTCAAGATAGTGACACTTCCGCTTATGAGTTCTATTTGGGGTTAGGTCAATATAGTTGATGCTCCAAGATAGTCCAGTAGAGGAAGGATGGGAATGAAGATGGAAGTAAGTTAGGGAGGAAGGATGAGTAGAAATAGTTGAGAGTGTATGGAGATTTGTCTTATGGTGGAATTTATTGTTTTTCCTTCTGAAAAGGAAATGTATATATATATATATGAATATTCATAATTATGTAACTAAACTACAATTGTCTAAATAACATTGTTAGCTAGATAATTGTAATTAAAGGATTTCACAAACATTTGATTGGTTTATTTTCTTTTATAAAATGAATAGTCTTGTTGAATGGATTGGATGCATATGGAAATTACTATAGAGATGATAGTTATTGATATTAGTACATGAACGAGACTCGTATGTACTAGCTACACATGCATTTCTTGCACATGTACACTAGTATGTATGAGTTTCTTGGCTTACTTACTAATAATGTCGATTATTTGTTAGGAATGTGTGAACCATGTTTCTTTTCCCTTGTATCATAAAATACTTTAACTTCGAGATGAAGTTTCATGAAGGGTGGGTGTATGTAACAACCCTAGTTAAATAAGTTGCTTAAGGTTTATCAAGTATAGTTAATTAAATAATTAACTGTCCTAATGTGTACTAGTTAAATAATGATTATTTATTAATAATATTAATTAATTAATTAATTATTGTTTAATATATTTTGATTAATTAATTAATTGATTAATTAACACATTTTATGTTTGGGTAACAAATTAAAGGCTTAATAACTTTTAATTTATTATTAGAAAACTTTACGTATGCAGGGATAAAGCATTGAATGGAAGGATAGGGTATTAAATGGAGGGATAAGGTATTAAATGGAGGGATAAGGTGGGTGGAATTAAATGTAGGTAGGAGGCGGTGAATGGGAGGAGGATATGAGGGAGCAGAGGCATTCGAGAGAGGGACTTTTGGAATTTTGGGGGAAGGAAGCATTATTTGAGATTAGGGATTGTGTTTTTTTGGTCTATATTTTTCTGGTTTGGAGTTTGGGTGGACTGTTACAGGGGTGCACCAGGTTGCTGGGAGTTTTGGGTTCAGGGGCCAAGAATCCTCACGGAATCCTGGAGCTAGGGAGCCAGATAGGCTCTGTTCCTAGTTGGCAGGGAGGAAAGATTCGGTTTTGGGCAAAGCAGCAGCGAGGATAGACGAATATTGGAGAAATAGCATTAGATAGAGGTATGTATTTTCATGATTACGCTGTGTTAGGTGGTTATCATTAAGGTGCTGAATATGTTGTGTTATGTGATTGTTATGTGATTTATTTTCATGCTGTTAATAAATTTAAATTTCTGTTGAATAAATGATGGTTAAATGCTGAAGATTACATAGTACAGGATAACATTTATCTATTCTCTATTTTAACTTGTGTTTTATAAGTCTCTTTGGGAAGAGAACTTACAAAGAAAAACTAGATCAAGTCATAGATGGGACATTAGGCGAATAGGGAAGATGCGAAAATATATTCCAATACAATAATACATTGACATGTCCAATAATAAGAAAGGGGGAAAGGGAGACAAGACACCAACAAAAGAGTGGCAAGTTGAGAATACCAACATTCTAGATAAATCAGAGGGAATAATAATAAGGCAGGAAGCAAAAGCATATGTAGAGAGAGAGGAGAAAAAAGGGAACGTGATGCCAACAAGTGTAATATTTCAAGCCCAAGGAGGCACATAAAGCTAATGAACAAAAAAAGTGAATATTGAGAAAATAGATAGAAGGGAGAAAAGAGGTAGATGAGTTTTGGGGATAAAGAGGAAAACTAAAAATATTCTTGAGACATAGTAGAAATCAGATAGGAAAACATAGAGACAATGAAAGAATAAGACAAGGAGAAAAATCATAAAAATGGTCATGAAGAGGAGAGAATGGAAATGCATGAAGAGATACATGGAACACAACAAGATGAAATTTTAGGGTTTAAATTGTCAAATGAAGTGCCATTAGAGGAAAGAGAAGAGAAAATCATCAAGATAAACATAGATGAGAATAAATTAAAAATGGTGACACGATGAATATTAGAGGAATAGAATGAGAAAAAAAGAGGGAGTTAGGATAACTAAAGGATTAGACACTATACATAATTGAGTTTTGTACAAAATTTTGTAGAAGAACCAACTATTTTTATTTTTTTGGTATAGTATTTTGTAGTACAAGCTAGACACTATACATACTAGAGTATCTAGGAGGCTACCAATTTTATCCCATATGATAAAACCCAACTTTTTCTTAAGTATTTATATGTAAGATGACTTGATTTAATACTTTTACTAAAAATAGATAGTAGCTAGGGTCTCTACTTGTGTATAAGGACATGAGTAAGACTTGGATAGGCTATTGTTACTATTATGTACTAACTCTAGTCGATATTGTAGCATCATGGGACATGAGATAAGGACAATTACACCTCCCATTTGTATTCTATATGAAAAATGAAGAAATAGTTTTGTGATGGGTTTTACTCCCATTACCTAGGTTTTCCACTATAAAATAATGCATTTTTGTTGCCATTGTTTACTGTTATGTGTTATAGATTTGTGAATTAATGCTAATAATACACGATATTCATGTGTATTGTTTCTATTAAGTTAATATTTATGTTCTTATGCATACTTCGCTATCAATGTAACACAATAGACAAACAAATGTATCTTTTCTTCATACATAATAACATATTGCATGTGATGAATTATGGGAACTTCAACCCACATAGTAGCCTTAATAAACTTCATATATTTTTTAGTTTAATGGCGTAGGATGAAAATAAATTAAAATAATTTTTTTTTACTATTTTGGTATGTGTCTCGTTAGAAATCTATTCATTGCAATTTCACCATTTCAAAAAGGTTTTCTCATCATTTAAAAAATGTGATGTAGGAATTTTATGGGGCCTTTGAATCGATATAGATTGTCAAAAATGAAATCTATGCAACAAATCAATCAAAACCATAAATTACTTAATAATGGACTATGCACTATAAGGAGAACAACTTCTAGCAGAGGTTTTTAGTGTTACAAGATTTGACAAAATTTTTAGAAAAAAACGTCCATTATTTGAAGCGAAGGTTTTAACGGATGTTCCATATAACAAACTTTTTGGGCGGGCAGAGGTTTATTTTTTTGTGATTGTATTGTTAAATCACATTGGTGTGCCCTTAATACGAAATCACTGATGGATATAGATAAATTTAAAAGCACCCGTGATTTTATATATAAGTGTCCACCAGATTCACCTTTTTGTTGTATGCAACACCGATGCTCTTATAATTGTTCCGCATTAGTTCCGCATTGTTTGCATATGCAACACATATGATTTCTAATTTAGTTGACACACTGGTTCTTTTACATGTTATGTACACTCTAGTGCTTTTACATGTTATGTACACCCTAGTGCTTGTAAAGTTCATGCGTCCCGGTGCGTGTATTAGCCCTGTGCACTGAAGGATAGTTAAATTTTGAATATTTGAGATGAGATGTTAACTCTATTCTTTGTTACTAAGAACCACTACGTGTATTATATTAAATGCATTGGTGCATATATTATATTAAAGACACTAGTGTGTATATTATATCTAAATCACCGATGCATATTATAAATATGCACACCGTAAAACGTTGAAGCGATAAATATAATTACACATTATATCATTTAAGGAATGGTGTTTTTCTCAATATTTGGCACCAATGCTTATATATGATTAATAGGCACTGATGCGTATAAAACCTTAACACAAACCAATTTCTATATTATGTCACACACCATTTAGTGAGTTGATAAGAATACAGTGCACCGATATGTATATATTTTAAATAATTATATTTTTTACATATTTTCAGTTAATTATCTTAAAATCAAATATTTTTATAATAATGTTGTTTTTATATTTTTGTTATTGCATTTTGATATAATAATTCCATTAATGTGTTATCCAACAAATTACACCTATGTTTTTTGTAACAATGTAAATCATCCACATATTATTAATCAACAACACAATATTTTACAACATTCGACAATGCAATGAAATAAGAAACCCATTTTATTATATATGAATAAGTGACCCATGGTCATACAAAATGGGACAACGTAAAGGTACAAAATAATCAAGATACAACCAATATGTAATTGTTACACTTATTGGTAACATGTCCTCATGCAATTGGGACAATATGTCAAGTACATTAAACAAATCCCTGATTTTCATAGACAAATATTCCAAAACATACAACTTGCAGTAACATTTAATTATATTGATTTTCATTCATCACTTGAACTTATGTCATCGTTGGAGTTACATGCATGTCTCATTTCTTCATCACTTGTAGGTGATATTATACTTTGGTTATTTAACCTAATGTTTTCTTGATCAACTTGTTTTTTATGTTCATCCTCTTCACGTTCCATCTACAAAGATAGAAATAAAGTGTAATAAGAATATCTACATTTATATATATAGTAGAATATACACGATTGCATAAATACAAAGTGTACCAAAACAACGAGTTTTTCATAAACAATACACATTCTTTTGAAGCCATGCTACATGCCATCTCTCAAAATATCTTCTGTTGGATGCAATCCGTACTTTGTTTCTTGCACATTTAATATGCCATGGAAAAACACAATCGATATAATTAATATAATGATTTCTTGTTGTTCCATTAATTATAAAATGAGGGAAGTTAAACAATATAGGTACTTACAAATTGTTCAATTAAACCTTGATACTTGAACATATACTCACAACCCATACTTAATACAATGTCGATCAATTCTTCGGTTGACTTTTTTTTGTATGCTAGCGCCTATTAGAAGACATCCATGGACAAGTGTAAATTAATTATTTAAATATGAAGATCACAACAAATATAAAATATTAAGTGAGGTTGAAAACATAAGTACTCATAGTCATGTCTTATGTGTTGAATGGGTTCCATTTTATTTTTATTTTTTGCAACAAAACAATGGAAAATTAGTATTTCATGCGATAATTAAATTCAATGTACATAAAATAATAAATTGATGATTACATGCCTCTGATGCACATTGTTGTTGGGATGGTTGCTCCTGCGATGCAATAACTTCATTCCTTTTACCATCTCCTTGTACACTTTTTTGGACATCCTTATGGGCATGTATTGGTTTTCCCCTCATTTGTCCCTTGGAATGTTCATAGTATCCCTGAAAAAATAAAATCTAGGAATCATCATATATACAAATTATATTTTTTACATCAGAAGATACTGGTGTGTATACTAAATAAGTACGCACCGATTCGTATAGTAAATAAGTATGCACCAGTGTGTTACACATATGTATGTGCACTGGTGCGTTACACATATGCATACACACCCATGCGTTACACATATGTATACACATCGGTGTGTTACACATATGTATACACACCAGTATCTGATAATAGTGTGCTTGCGAAATCGAAAATGTTTTACAAACTATTTTATTTGCATGATTCTTTATGAATTAATAAACACACTAGTGAATAAGTACTATTAATTATGCATCGTCGACCCACGAAAAAATTTAAAACATTACGGTTTCCATATAAAAAACAATATTACTTCCATTTTAAATTAAGCGGTGCTTTTGATTTGATAGTACACACAAATGATTTTTGTCTGTAAAATGTGCATTGTTGATAACAAATGTGTTTTTCAAAAAATATTATCTTTATTTCAAATTCAGTGGTGCATTTGACATGAATATGGACACTGGTGCTCTATATTGTTATAGTGCACACCGTGAAGGAATTTTTGAAAAAAACTCAGAAATGACAGGATGATTTGGGATCCAATGAAATCAATGGTCCAATTGCAATGGATACAAAACACCCCATGCATAAGTAAACAAACCCTATAAAAATATATTGCTTAAAAAAATTGTTGTGAAATATAGAGAGGGAAAGTAAGAGAAAAACCAAGGAAGTTAGAGTTTCCAATACCAATGGTAACTATGAAACCCTTTTATTTTTTTGGGAACACTAAAAATTTCTTGAATTAAATGGGGGAAGATTAATATAGTCAATAAAATGAAATAATATAGCTGAAATCATATACCTAGATTCATATGTGACCTATGGTGATCCCTTTCAAATTTGGCTCTTCAAAAACATCCACCCACTCCAAAGACTTTGTTGGTAAATCTCTCTTGCATAAATCTCCCCTCTAAATTTTGGCAAAAGAATGAGAGGATGAATAGGGTTTTTATTTATAAACACATACATTTAGAAAAACTAAAATTCCCTCTCATTTTTTCATTGTATATTTCGGCATATTGATGATAAACACCCTTCATTTTTTTTTTGTAACTTACTTTTTCCGTGCGCTATACATTAATAAACACATCGATGCACTATACATAAATAAATGCACTAGTGCAGTTTATACGAAAAATGCGTCGACAAATAAAATTCAAATGTAAACAACCACATATAAATGAACATGCTATTTTTTTGTAACTTTGTTAGTCGATGTGCTAGCACCAATGCAGTTAGTAAGTAATAACACAAAAACAAGCAATTTAATTGCAAAAATGCAAATGCAAACCTCCACATTTATAATTTGTGAATATTTTTCTTTGTGGAGGTTGTAACAGAGGCCACACTTTGGTTCTTATCATAACTTTCCACACCAGTGCGGTATTTGTATGGATACACACCGGGGCATCATAATATAATTAGGTGCATCGTTAACTTTTAAAATTCATTCAAAATTCTGTTTGAACTTATATTGTTCTATGCTTCCCAAGATGATGGTTTTGGCTCAAATGCAGGAAAAAAAGAATTATAATATCAAATGGCCAATTCTTCATATTATATCTCATTCCATATCGTTGCAAGTCCTTCAAGTTCTTCCCCACCGATTGCAATAACTCTATATTTTATTTATAATTCATTTATCACATTAAATTTATGTTATGTATGCAGGTGCAATTGAATAATTGTTCGTTGAATTTTGCATGATCAAGATTCAGGATCGAGTTCAAATGCACAAGATATTCCACTAGTCCCAAAATTCCTCAAGCTCTTATCAAGAGAAAGATACCACAAGCAAATGTTTGATGAAAATGTACAACTTCTTTACCCTACCCATTGTAACATGCCATCTTCCAGCAACCATCATGGGTCAACGATATTACAACATGAATTGGATCTATTTTATGTAGACATCCCTTGGGGCATAAGAAAAATATGATTGAGTAATTGTATTTTTTGATTTTCAATGGAACTAATGTAAATGTATTGCTTAATTAGACATTTGTTTTATAAAGTGGTTGGTTGCATGTTTATTATTGGAGAATTTTTTTATGCTTCTAATAAATGTTTGGTATAATGTTTGAACATATTAAATTCATTGTGTTACTAATATTATCGATGTAATGTTCAATATTTTTACAATCGGGATTTTGATGATGAGCGACCTGTCTACCATCTACCATTGCACCCCACTATGATATTAAGTCATGAGATTGTTTTTAAATGAGCACAGCTTGGAGAGGAAACATACCGAGAATGGTTGAAGCAACCACTTATTCAATTCCCACTACGTCCTGAGAACCAATTCAAAACATCTATAGTAACACTAGTTCTTCACATGTTGGGGATGAAGGCAGTGATATAGGTATTGGTATGGATGATTTATTATGGGATACCCAGGCCATGGAGGGAATGTTGTTACATGAATTCCAAAAAAATGAACTAGGGGATGATGTTGATGTCGTAGATACCTTCTTTGAAAGCCTTAAATATGCTTCCACCACCCCTCTCTTTGGTTGATAGGGGTCAAAGGCTACCCAACCAGGGACAACAATGTTACTGTACAATTGTTATGAGGAAAATCACTCTATGTCATGGGGTAAACCACAACAGATGGAATGACTGCAAAAATCAAATCTAATCCCAAGTATGCTATATAAATGTAAATGCTAACAAGATAAAGAGCCTACCTCGTCTAGACGTTCGATGAATACCACTGTTGAGAACTCAACTCAAAATTTATACCTGCAACTTGTCCTCAACAACTAAGATACACAAGCATATGGTGATAATATATAAAGTTATCACATACAATAGCATAATCAATTAACATTCATAAAAAATGCACCCATGGAATAATAATTCAAATATTTGCAAGACATCAATTTGACGAGAAAAGAGTATTTCTATTAAAATATGATCAACAAAAGTGTATGAGTGGCAAACTTCTGTGTTGGCATGTCTCGGAATTGAGAAACTAAGTCCCTTCCAGCTGGTCCTCCACCACTTAAATCCTCTGCTAAAGGCAAGCTCATATAAGAGAGAAAATGAGGTTCTCCATCAAAGAGGGAAGAGCTTGGGGGCTAAACAATGTGTTCATACTTTAAAGAACAAAGGGATGCAGACTCAATATGAAGTGAATAATTTCTCCAGAGTAACTTTTCTCTCAAAATTTTAATTCTCTCTATTTCCACGGTTTGGATATGGCCTATTTTATAGCCTTCAAATGGAACTGAAGGTTCGAGTCAAAACATTTCCATTATATGGAAGGCCAAGGATCATGGATCTCATGACATGACATGGAAACCATACACAATTTTTAATTTTGATCACCAAACTCGATGTACAAAGTCAAGGAGGAATATTTAAATGATAAAGTAATGGAGAAATTTCTAATTATGGAAAGTGGTTAACCCTAAAAATGAGAAAAATAGGTTAAGTGACCTATAAATGGGTTAAGTGACCTAGAAATGGGATAAGTGACCTAGAATATGGAGAGGATAAATAAGAGGCAAGGCTCTCTCATTTTAAATCACACTTGAGAATATTGAATATCTATAGGTGAATGAGGTAATCAAAGGATATCTAAGCCCAATTTCAGAGGTAAGGTGAAGAAAATAAGGCCAAAATTCATGGGAGGATAAATTCTTGTGATGATGCTTTCTAAGGTATGTTATCTATAGGTCATCTCACCATTTTCACAATAAATTTTTTTCTAGAATGATTCAGACCGTGAAATTGATATTCCATTGAGGAAACATATCCAAGTATCCGTGGTAAAAAAATCATCTTGTGGGTTGTTGTATTTTTGGAGTTACA
>CBVK0100635620.1:0-11321 GCA_900067695.1 Picea abies | reverse complement strand
TTGATAAAGGAGTTCACCCCCTCTTATGGGCTACATCTCCTGGTCCAACTTCCAATGGATCATTATTATTAATTGTTCAAAAAGTGCTCAAAAACATGTCTTACAATGCTCAAACTGACAAATCGACTGCTCCAATGGCTTCCCAGCGTCCCAAAACCCTTGTATGGGCTCTTTCGGCACCTCAATCGGTCGAAAAATGAAGAAGTTAGGCCTCCTGGAAGTCTCCTTCTTCAAGCTTGCTGTCTCTGGTTCTACAATTCGCACCCTTCTCAAATGAACCTGGCTCACATGCTCATTTAAGCGCAAAAACCCAGCACCGGGCGCAACCGTGCCAATGGTGCAAACCGTAGAACGATTAAGGGCGTGCCAGCCCCTAACCGCCTCGGCACCTGGGCGTATGGCGCATATGACCGTAGTTCTGGCAAATAGGTGGTTAGTTGGTTACACAACCGTGTAACCCCCTCCGCGCCCCAACTCGTGGGCATATGCAAATAGTAAAAACCATGGGCCACGTTCCAAACCCCGCGCATATACAATGGAGTGGCATATGTGTTAAACCACACCCACGCACACGTTTTCATAACACGGTTACATGTGTACAATGGAACCATGGGTCGGGGCTAAGCCCCGGCCCGCCCCCTTTCCATTTAATACAATAAACAAACATAAATACAATGTAATCCGTATTCATTACAAGGAATAAGCGGCGACAAGTTGGCTAGCAGCGGTTTGTTGGAATGTTGTATAGTGGGGGGAGGTCCAGGGGTCGAACCCCGCGGCCTCCAATATATTTTACACAAAACTTCTTAGCCGACCAACGAGTGACACGTGGTGCCCTTGGATTGGGCCACGTGTCCTCCTATTATTGGCCACCCAAGGACACGTGTCAACACCCGACTCGCCAACAATTGACCAATCAGCATCTGCCACATCACCACCGTACAGTTTGTACGACCCTACCATGTCAGACCGTATGGACTGTACAGACAGGTACAGTCAGCATCAAACTTTTTGCCTGTTTGGCTTGACGAACAGATCGTGATATCTTTTCCATACGGACTCCGTTTGAGAAAGTAAATATACCGCCGGAATCAGGAAGACGAGACAGACACAATGGCACTGTTTTTGTCACATTCCAAGCACTTTGAAAATTGAGCAAAATTTGATCCCCTCATCAACAGGATATGTTAAGCAGTGATACGACAAGAAGTACAAAGGAAAAAGAGAAATGTAATAAGAAAAAAGTACTTCAACCCTTATAAGGAAGATCTCTCCCCAGTGGAGTCACCATTTTTGTTACAAGGGAAAAACTCTCTATGGCCAAGGGTAAACCACAACAGATAGGTATGACTGCAGAAATAAACTCAATTCCAACATATGCTATATAGACTAATGTGCAATACAAGAGGCCTACCTCAATCCAACATTTGATGATGTTCCACCATTGAGAACTTTGACCCAAAGCTTTATACCTGCAAGAAGTTTTCAATGAACAAGCAAAGCAAGTATATAGTGATGATATAAAATGGGTTAGCACATTAGATAGCATAATCCATTAATAAACATTACAAACACACCCATGGATAATAATCATATATTTGCAAGATACCAATAGAACGGGAAATGAGTATTTCTATTAATAATTGATCAACAAAAGTGTCAACATTACACACTTTCCTGTCTGCACAGTTCAAAACCAAGAAACCAAGTTCCTTCCAACTGGGTCCCCACCACTTCGATCCTCCACCAAAGGCAAGCTCATAAGAAAGAGGCAAAGAGGTCCTCTCAACAATAAGGGAAGAGCTTGGGGGCTGAACACTGTGTTCAGACTTGAGGGACAAAGAGATGCATACTCAATATGAAGTAGTTTCTCCAGAGTAACTTTCCTCTCAAAGTTGAATGTTTTCTCCTCTTTTTTCCATAGTTCTAAATTGTGCTCTTATAGCCTCCAGAATGCAACTAAAGGGTTGAGTCGGAATGTTTCCAGTATATGGAAGGCCAAGGATCAGAGATCTTTTGTCGTGACATGGAAACTCGACCTCATTTTGTATTTTTTGGCACAAATCCCAATATATGCGCGTTGTAATGGAGAAGCAAGTGTATACGCATCTTGCATAGCATGTAGGGAGCGTATATGTGGAAAAATGTATATTTTTTAGCTCTGGATTCATCAAAAAAGGATGAAAAGTCTGCATAAGAAAATGAAAAAAGACCCTTTGTGCAAGATAGCAATGGTGAGGAAAATATTGATATAATACTCCATTGGATTCTAAGCCTTGGAGATAGGTGGCAACAATCAAAGAGACAAAAATCCAACAAACTGCTAATTTTCAGAAATTTGTTGGAAGTCATTAATAAATTGTTTCCACCTCATGCATGAGGCCTTTGATGGAGCTAAATATTAGGTGCAGGTGTCCCTTGAAATCTAACTGATCCTTGAGAATCCATTCAAATCCTCCTTGACAGGTGGCAACCTCCCAACAAGTCGAATACCAAAATCGTGACCGCTACAAGAAAATTAGGTAGCGCCACTGTGTAGATTTAGTAGCGCCACTTCTATGTATAATATCTCTCAAACCATAACATATTTTGAAAAACTAAGAGAAGGTTTTTTTATTTGGAATGTTATGAACAAAAACCTCCTCCCATTTTCAAAAATACCTTCTCAATTGTTCACAATCTAAGTTTTAAGTTAGTGACTCAAAACTGGTAAAACAACTCTGCACAATTCGTTTTCTGCCAAAATTTAGGTAGCGAATTTAGGTAGCGTTCGCCTGTGTGTCTACGTGCAATTGGGTAGCGCAAATCCATGAGTGATTTTTATGCTTGAACTTGGAGATTGGGCATAACCCAATATAATTTCAATTTTCCCCAAAATAAATAAGATATCCCATAACAATTGTATTCATTTGCCAAAATGAATAATGAAGGAATTATGTAACGTCGAGGCATAAAGCAATCTTGTGCTAACAAACACTTCCGTATCATAGGAAAATAAGATGGAAATACGACTTTCATTAAACAAGAAGTCTCAAATCAAGTTACATAACCAGAGAACCAGAGCTTCATTAAAACATTACAATACAAGAGCTTAACTCAACCATCAACCTTAACAAAATATCAAAACTGTCTATATATACTAAAATGTTGCAACCACCAGGAATGTGATCAGATCACTGCCTTCAAAGCCTTCAGTCGATGCCCGAGCTATCAAGTTGTTTAGGCCTTCTCATTTCAAACGCGAGCTTGCCTCAGTCATGTGTTTTGCAGGGAAATCCATCCAAAAAGAAGCCTCTGATTGCTAATCCGCCCTCACAATCGTCTTCAGTCTGCTTTCCATTTATGGGGTGAAACAAGGTCTTAACTTTCGCCCCTATATTCAATAACTACCTTCATTGGGATCAGGACGAGGCCTGACACTCATGAATGCTCAGACGGTGCCCACGACTTCTGAGAGTCAATCTCGACATATCGAGGCCATGCTGATCTTTTTCTATGACCAATATGGGCACTTTCGGCCTCTGGCGCAGCTCCTTTTCATCGCTATGTCCTGCATGTGACCTCGGGTCATAACTTGGCGTGTATATCCAAAGGCGCTTTGGGATTTCGTCGTTTGGGAGTTTTCACTCCACTTGATTTTAAATATTTTGGTGCCTGAACTTGCGAAATAGCCTTATTCAGATCAACGATCGGACTTGCTTTGAATTTGATAGCCACGATTGCTTCCTCGAAAACCCTAGTTGCCAGCCGCTCAATGCTAAAACCTCTGATTCGTGAAACCGCGAATACTTGGATCTGGTGCCACGCGTCCCTCTTAATCGGACGACTGATATCTCCTTCGGGTCTTTGGGCTCCGGGAAAATCAAATCTCAAACCTCCTCTGCCTTTAGCTACTTTACCTAGAGCTGGCGATCTATTGACGCGTGTCCTTGCCGATGGATGGTCCAGATTCACTTCGAGCCTTCGACACTTTTGACTTCGGGACTTTGACTCTTCGGGCCTTTTTCTCTGAATGTTGTGCTTTGTGTTCGTGGTTGTGGCCCACACGATCAAGGATTTGGATGTCTGGCTGCGAGCTAAGAGAACAGGGAGACCAGGGCACACAAACGAACAAGGGAAAACAAAAAATGATTTTATCGGGCGAAGGGGGAAAAACTTCAAGACTTGGCCTGCAAAAGGGATAGAGACAGGGAAAAATCACAGACTTAGGTAGAAACCACAAATCCACAGGACTCTGAGAAGTTCATGTGATAACAGACACATAGTCGGATTGTTGGCGATTTTCTCCAACCACAGCACTAATCTTCTAGTGTATAAATACATGACTAATGGAAGCGTGGGGTAGCTACTTCATGGAAACAATGGCATGCATCTCTATTGGCAAATTAAATGCAAAATCGCACTAGAGGTTGCCAGGGTTTGTGCTATCTTCACCATGATTGTCGCCCGCTCATCCTTCATCCTGACGTGAAATCCAATAATATTCTTGTTGACTCCAACTTTGAAGCCCATGTTGCTGATTTCGGCCTCGCCAAGATCTTGAATCATTATGGTTCCACATAATGCATGTCTCCAGTGGCAGGCACCTTTGGCTACATAGATCTAGGTAGATTGGTGTTTCATATTTTTCTGAGATTTTATTTATTGGGTTCATCTACATTCGTCTATAGCCAATTTTAGTAGAGGGTTGTCTGAAAGTTTTACTATTCATAGTAGTTCAAGAAGCTTTCGATCTCATTTAACATTCAACTTAAACTTAATTTTAATTACTGAATTTACAAAGTATGCATACACACTGAAAGTGGATGAGAAAAATGATGTATACAACTTCGGAGTGGTTATGCTTGAGCTAATCACTGACCAAAAAAATCAATGGATGAATGCGAATATGAAGAGGGCATGAACATCAAAGGGTGGGTGAAGAAGATAACCAATTAGAAAAGAGAAGAAGCCATGAAGATTATATATCCCATACTTAACAACGTTCCTAAGAGGAGGCAATGCATATATTCTTCGTGGCTCTACTGTGCATACAAGAGCACCCTCTCCACAGATCCACCATGTGTGAGATAGTCTACATGCTCACATACTTTAAACCCGGCCGATAATGTTTGCGTTCCCATATGACCCAAGAAACGTCATTGTCCATCTCACCAAGTCCTCCCTCCCTCGAATAGAATAATATGCCATCTAAATGTGATGCCAGTCAGTGACTTGTTTTTTTTTAAAATGTTGGTTTGATCATGAGTGAACGATGTCTTTTTCCAAACTTGAATTTATTTTTTAGATGTCTTTTTCCAAATTTGAATTTATTTTTTATTAAAACTTAAAAGGTTATGGAATCTATCCATATGTATTTTCATTAATAAAAAAAAATTAAAGGTTTTTTAATCCCTTTTACTGATTTAATATTTCCTTAAAAGTTTGAAGGTCATGTTTAGCCTACTAAGATTATGTTGAAATTACGCAGCTATGAAAAATATCGAACATGGTTGTGATGCTAATATGACATTGAAGTTAGTATTTAACCTATTACAATTATATAATCATAAAAATAGTATTTTGAACATGATTGTGATGTCCATATAAATATAATATCATGTGAAAAAATATTATCAAGAAACTATATAATTCGAACTGAATTGTAATATTTATATTAATCAAATAATATAACCATATAATCCAAATTGAAAAATAAATATAGTATGTAGCTTAAAAACAATTATAATAATTTTTGTAAATAATAATATATATTTTTTATTTTTTAAATTATTTTTTATTTTTTTCTAATAAAAATTAGACTTAACTTTTTTTTTTTTAGAGTAATGTACATTGTGCTTTATACCCATATAAAGTACAAATTCAAAAATAATATAAATAAATAATTCAAAAATAAATATAATATGTGAATTAAAAATAATTATAATGATGATGATGATGATGATGATGATGATTAACGTCCATTAAGACCGTCTATCGGACCTTAAGAGGGTAAGTGATTACTTGCGATTCTTTAGAATTTTGTTTATGTGCTTGAAAATCATTAAGAGAAGCTTTCCAAGATCACCATACTTTTGTTGAGTTAAGAGGTTAGGAAGGTTGGTAGTGTGACAAATATTTTGAAAATGAGATCTAATATGGCTATAGGCTAGACAATCTAAGAGAAAGTGTTTTTCATCTTCAACCTTGTTAGTGTCACAAAGGTAACACACTATTTCATCCCATGGCGTTTTAGGAATTGACCAACGCCCAATTTCACTATGGAGGTCGTGAGAATTTGTTCTTATCTTAGTAATGCGTATTTTTTCTTTACACTTGACAAAACAAATAGATAATTTTGATATTCTAGATTAGGTTTGATAACATCGTTATAATACCTTAATTTTCTTTTTTCCTATAACTCTTTATCACACCACATTTTCTCCTTAAATTTTGATTTGACGCTTTTTTAATAGTACCTTTATTCTACAAAATGGTGTTTTCCACGACTCCCCAATAGTTTAGCCAAGATTGGGCATCTTTATGCCATCCTCGCTTGAGTCGATGGTGGTTATGACTCAATTTTGAAGAAATTTTAGGAAGCCTCTTGTCTTCCATGTTGTTTATGTAAGGCCTTTCTAGATAGAGCCTTATAAAACATAAATCTAGATATAGAAATGCTATCATAATTTCTTCTTTATTTACTATTCAACATAATAACAATTCACTATTCAACATCATAACAATTTAGCATTATAACAATGTTCAACAGAATTAAAAATGAGCAACATGATGATGAACAACATGTTCAGCATAATAATAATGAACAATATAACAATAATGAACAACATCATAATAATGATGATAATAAAACGTATCTACCTCAAACTGATGTTGTTCTGAAGCTCTGTCCAAACTGAAACTCTGCCCGAACTAATTAACCTCCCAGCCAGCTAGGAACAACCTATCCGGCTCCCTAGCCCCAAGATTCCTTATGGTTTCCTGCCCCCCAAGCCCAAAATTCCCAGTAACACGTGCCTCTATGAGAGTCCTCAAGCAAGCTGCAAGTAAAACCAGTAATACAGATGCAGTCCAAAAACCAGTAATACAGATGCAGTCCAAATTGTTCCTTCCTTCACCTTCTCCCCCTCGTCAATTAAAAATATCTTCACCCACAAAGAGCCCTTCTTCTCGAGTGATCCCCCTTGTCTTATCCCCTTCTCCTCCCTTATCCAACCACCTTATCCCCCCATTAAACCTCAACCACCTTATCCCCCCCCCCATAAATGGGTCCATCTACCAATACAATTATATTATAAAATAAGTCTTAAGAAAATCTAAATTAATAATTAATTATTTTTTTTAAACTAATGTTTATTAAACAAATATTTAATCATGATAACTAAATAATTAATTAGGGTTGTTACATACACCCACTCTTCAAGAAACTTCGTCCTGAAATTAGAGTAATTTACAAAACAAGGGAAATGACATGAGGTTCATGCATTCATATCCAATAAACAACATTATCAGTAAGTAAGCAAGAAAACTCATACATACTAGTGTACATGTGCAAGAAATGCATGTGTAGCTAGCACATAGAAGTCTTGCGCATGTACTAATGACAATAAATATCACTTCTATAGTAATTCTTGTATGCATCCAATCCAATCAACAAGACTATTCATTTTATAAAAGATAATAAACCAATTAAATGTTTGTGAAATCCCTTAATTACAATAATCTAGCTCAACAATGTTTAGACAATTGTAGTTTAGTTAAGCAATAATGAATATACATATATACAAATTTTCTTTTCAGAAGGGAAAACAATAAATTCCACTATAAGGAAAATCTCCATATACTCTCAACTATTTATATTCATCATTCCTCCCTAACTTACTTCCATCTTCCATTCCTATCCTTCCTCTGCTGGACTATCTTGGAGCATCAACTATATTGAACTACTTCCAAATAGAACCTGTAAGCGGAAGTGTCACTATCTTGACCAAGCTTCCCGAGCATAAAATTGACAGTCATCATCACACGTATAGGGGAGCGTGAGCTAACACCATCGTCCCATGACTCCAGGTTTCATAGGATACAAGGTGGGAAATGTCTCCACCCCTCCTAATAGGACTAGGGTCCACACCCTACAATGGAATATACAGTGGCACTGTGTTGCTGGGAATTTTATCATCGTTTATTCAGATTGGGCAATCTCACCAC
This sequence comes from Picea abies, assembly GCA_900067695.1. Lineage (NCBI taxonomy): Eukaryota > Viridiplantae > Streptophyta > Pinopsida > Pinales > Pinaceae > Picea > Picea abies. Next base: position 3,113 of record CBVK0100635620.1, on the reverse strand, counting down.
CTGAAAACCTGCACTAGTCCATATATCATAATAGTGCATTCGTACCAATATAATTTCACATACAAAGATTCATACTATATTGTTTCTCAGTCGGTGGTCATGACATCCACTTTTATTACCTTTATCCCTTGGCTATTTCATAGCCCATTGACCTACAAATTAGTCTATAACACAAACTCATACATATCTATGCATTATCATCATGTAAATGCATTCGACCATAATCTTAATTCGGTATCCACGTACCATCAACTTTAAATGTCAAAATTTTAAAGTTAGAAATATATCTCATAATATCCCCATAATTCAATTAACGTTACTCGTTCATAGAATTTTTATTTACATAATAGATCGCATCATATTCATCATCATTCATATAACGTTAATCATTCATAGAATCTACATTCACATAATAGATTGCATCATATCCATCATCATTCAAATAACATTTAAACATTCATAGAATTTACATTCATATAATAGATCACATCATATCCATCACCATTCAGGTAACATTTAAACATTCATAAAGGTTCATATGTCTTAAAAGTTCAAGTGTATCATTAATAGTTTCACTGTGAATAGAAAATAAAGGTGATTAGGCCTCAGGTAATCCTAGTTGGCTAAGTCAAAAGGTGGTGTTACATACACCCTACCTTCGAGAAACATATTCTCGAGGTGGTAAAAAAAAGTGAGGGATAATCTCGTCGTAATGTCTCAGCATCCTCCCGAGTAGAAGATCCTGGACTATACTTGTCCCACTGGACCTTAACTTGGTCTACCAGAAAATTCCCAAGTTGTCGGACTCTACAGTCCAATATGCATAACCGTTCTACCGTGAGGGTTCCCACGTCCGATACCTGCAATTCCTTCCAATTTAGTTTATGTGATTCATCAACAACATAATGACGTAGAATAGATACATGAAAAATAATATCATTTTTATGCAAGTGGGGTGGCAGTACGAGACGATAGGCAACGGGTCCAATTTTCTCTTAGATTTTGAACAATCCTATAAATCAAGGTGACAAATTTGTCCCTTTCCTGAACCAAATGGTACTCTTATTAGGCCTGATATGAATGAAAACCTGATCTCCCACTTTATAACTTCGGTAAGTCCTGTGTGCATCAACATAACTTTTCTGTCTATCACGTGCTTCCTTTAGTCTCTGCCTAATCTGTATCACCTGTTCCTCCATCTCTTGAATCAATTCTATCCCAACTATCACTCGGTCTTCTAATCTTTCCCAACTCAACGGTGTTCTGCATGGCCTTCCATACAGAGCTTCGTAGGGTGGCATTCCAATGGAGCTATGAAAACTGTTATTGTAGGCGAACTCTACCAAAGGTAGGTACTTCTCCCAATGGGTTTGATTATCCATGACATACATCCTAAGCATGTCTTCCATGACTTGATTTACTCTCTCAGTTTTCCCATCTATTTCTAGATGATAAGTTGTGCTTAAGTTCAACTGCATCCCCAACGTTGACATGAAACTTGTTCAAAACCTAGAAGTGAATATGGAGTCCCTATCTGAAATGATTTTCTTGGGTATCCCGTGCAAACAGATGACCTCACTTACAAACACGTGTGTCACATCAGTGACATTGTAAGTGTCTCTAACCGGAATAAAATGAGCACTCTTGGTCAACTTATCAGCTATCACAAGAATGGCATTGTTTCTATGAGATGTGAGCGGAAACACCACAACAAAATCCATAGAAATGACTTCCCACTTGGACATAGGAACATCATGTGGTTGTAGGAGACATGTCGGGTGATGGTGGTCAACTTTCACTTGTTGACACTTTAGGCACTTGGCGACGAAATGGACTACATCGCGCTTCATTCCTACCCAAAAGAAAAGCTTCCTCATGTCTATTGGGTATGTGTTATATTCTTTGCATGTGTGTGTGTGTGGGCACATCAGATTCGACAACTGCATCTAACGATCCCTCTAGTAGTGCTCTTTGTGTCGTGTGTGTCGGGTGCTTTCCTAGGGGGGTCCTAGTGGGGGGCAAGTATTCCCCCCCTTGGTTATGCGCAACGCCCCAAAAATTTTTTCGGGGTGGTTTTTGTTATTTTTAGCGGTTTTCTAAATTAATCCCAGATTAAGGGATTAGGGTTTTGGTTTCTACGGAATACCTAATAACATTGTATATATTATATGGTGAATGGTGAAATTCGATATAATGAATATAAGAAAGGTTTTCCCGGTTGAGGGTTTCCGGTATAAAATCTCTGTGTACTTTGTGTATGAGCCATTGATTAAATTTTGTTTTTCTTAAGAATCTATATGCATTGCTTTACTTCATAGGTTTAAAACTTACATGTGGTATCAGAGCTCATTTTTGGCTTCAGAGGGACGCCTTTGTTGTTGAGGGTTTGGCTCAGTCTTGATAGATCAAATTTATCTTGGGTCTGTGATAAACCTGGGTTTAGTGGGAGCTTTTGCAGTGGTGATTTGAGTGCAGAAAGAGGAATGGCAAGCTCTTCTAGAATCGAGATAGAGAAGTTCAACGGTAAAAACTTTGAGTTATGGAAGTTGAATATGGAGGACCTTCTTGTAGACAAAGAACAATGGATCGTTGTGGATCCTGGTACATAGCCTATTGGTATACTGTATACTAGCACACAAGCTACTGGTACACAACCTACTAGTACACAAACTACCAGTAGACCACCTACTGGTATGTCGAAGGAAGATTGGGAGAAGTTGGACAGAAGAGCAAGGAGTACTATTCGACTCTACCTGGTAGATTTGGTGTTGTTGAATGTCTCGGGAGAATCTACAACCAATGAACTATGGGATAAGTTGGGGAATTTGTATCAATCAAAGTCCCTGATAAAAAAATTGTTTCTTCGAAATAAGTTGTATCATCTTAGGATGGAAGATGGATATTCTATGACAGAACATCTAAATGTCTTTAATACTCTAGTAAGTCAACTTGTCTTTGTTAATATTATGATTGCATAAGAAGATAAGTGTATTACTTTGTTATGTTCCTTGCTAGACTCTTGGGATAATCTAGTTTTAGCAATAGGTAGTACCACTCAATCTACATTGAAGTATGAGGATGTAGTTGCATCCTTGTTATCTGAAGAGATGAGG
>CBVK0100635619.1:0-11322 GCA_900067695.1 Picea abies | reverse complement strand
TTTAGATTAAAAGGTGATTAATTGTGCCCATCTCCAATAGGTATATGCCTTTCGGCGTAAAAATAATGGTGAATATTGTTGAAGTAGACATATGTTTTATGATGGAATGACCCGAGGAGGGTTTTGGAAGTAGGGAAACAAAGAATTGCTTGATATCCTCAATATCCTTTCAAGGGTCAACATGTCTTTGTTTATTCAATGACAACATGTTTAATGTTTATGATGGGGATAAGGTTTTGCATCCCACGAGGAACACTTTTTCTATGGAGATGTCATCCAAAGATGTTGCAAAAATGAATAAATTGGAGGAGTGATTGACGTATTGTGTAAGCTTTGCCAGGATCCCTAAAAGAATTAGTATGGGTAGGTGTCCACTTGAAAATAAATCTAAGGTAGGATTGAATGGTGGGATTTTAAAGGATGTAGGTCCTAATGGATCAGTTTGCTCCTAAAAGGTTTTCAGAGTGTAGAGGCAATTTAGAGTTTTAGAGTGGAGAGGAAGTTAAGTTGGAGTTTGGACTCCATTTCAAAACCTAAACAATTTGGAAAACCTACCAGTCATAGAGTAGTGTTTGTGGGGTTTGGGATTTCAAGGAAAAGGTTTAGGTCTGGATGCATTAAGTGGGGAGAAGAGAGTGGAACACAATCACTAGTGTAGATCTAACGCTCCAAAGGTGAAGAGGGCATAAATGGAAATGAAGTAGAGAAGGGAAAATATTAGTATGGTGTCAGGGGAGGATTTGAGGGTGGAACAAACCCTCAAGTATTTGGGCAAGGTACTCAAACAAATTTTTTGGTTGATAAATCTATTGTGGATTTTGAATGTATATCTGATACAACTAATAACACTTTACATTAATTATCAAACCATAGGTCATATTTTATTTCAAGGCTATATGCAAAGTCTATGCAAAGTCTACAATTTCCTCTGTAGTGTTAGTAATTCATGATCGTGCAGTAAATGAATGAAATCTCAATAAATCTAATCTGTCTTGAAAGAAACACACTTCAAATCACTCTGTGCAAAATCTTGTGAAGAATCATGGAAAGGAAAGATCACACTTAATCCAAACAATTCCTTACTAAAAAGAAAACCACATTCAATTCATGCAACACTCGAAATGGAATCACTCTCGATCCACACCCCTCTTGATGAAAGGAAATAAAAATTGCAAATAGAAAACAATCCAACAATACTTCTTGACCAATCTTGGACTTACGATGATTTTAAAGAGAATGCATATGTTATAATTTTAATAAGAAAGACTATATGTTAATGAAGAATCCAAATGGTGTAACAAAACCACAATGAAACTCCAACCAACAGACGTAACAACAATAACAAAGATCCTCGATTCATGCTAATAATCAACCAAAATTTGCAAGCAACAAATCATGTAATTAAAAATGTTCAAGAACAAATAAAAATCCACACCGACCAATAATCACTATAGAAACTAGAATCATGAAAACATACTATAACGAATCTACCTAATAAATAAAATGGAACTGCAACACTTGATTAGCGAAGGGGGCCCTTTCTTCACCAACCAGGGTTGTTGAAGAAAACCACAAATTAATGCTCATATAGCATGAACCAATATACTCATATTATATAAAAGAGATGATACAACAAGTTCACCAAATTCATGTTACATGCTTTGTTCCTTTCTTTTTCCAACCTCCCCAACATGAGAGGGTTCCTATTATTTATACATTTCTATATAACAATATTTACAAAATAAAATATTGGTTCTGATCAATACATAGCAGAAGATCTGTTGCACATTCGTTTTGTTACAACCGATGTACAAAATAGAGAATTCTGGTATATTATCACAACCATAAATAGTTGCAACAGCTGGTAATCCCGTTTCTTCTGGTGACTCATCCTTTCCATGTTGGCACTTGTCTCCTCCTATACTTGAGCATTGGTCAAAGACCAAATTCTCAAGTATCAACGAGATTGTGGAAGTGGAAACATCATGGTTCAAAGGGTGACAACGTCTAGAAGTAACAACATATCAAAAGGGACACCATATGAGCTCGTGAAAGAGTAACAACATCAAATACTTGAATGAACACAAATTGTTTCCATCTTGCAAGTATATGCTTCCAATCCATCTCATTAGTAAACCTGAAATCAAGTAGGAAACTACTTAACATCCCATATTACTACTTAAATAATGCAATTCATAAAAAGGTTGTACCTTGGGTTAAAACTTGAAGTCACATGCAAGATATTTTCAAAAGAGGGTAAAAGATGACTTAAAGTATCACCAAAATAGAGTACATGGATGGAAAAAAGGGCACAAATCCTAGGCCCAACATCTCCCCTCAACTAGCCCTGTTGCATGTCAGCCTCAAGAAACCAATTTCTATGTGAGATCTTCATTAGCCTAAGAGAAGGTCTCATGCAGAGTGATAAGTTGATAACCCTCATGTGTATCTTCCTTAGGGGTCCTAAATCTTAGTAACATCCTAACTTTTGCATCCTAGTACTGCTTTGTTCTTTTCAATTCATACATGGGGCGATACTTATTTATAGGAAACTAGATTAGAGGAAAATAAAACTTCAGGCCAATCCACCAAGGGTATTTCTATTCAATACACTGGATGTACTTATTCAATCGTCCCATGGATCTTCTAAGTTTTGGAAATGCAAAGGGCTCCTTGATTTTAATTTCCATTGTAGATAACTCCCATCTTATTTTGCAATCCTATAAGGCCTCAGATGCTATATCATTGATATAACCAACACACTGATTAATTACTTATGCTTGAAGATTTGCAACCAACCATGAAAGATCAGGGGATTTGGTAATCATGGGTTGATCCCTAATAACATCATCTACGTGGATACGCTCTTCCCTAACCCTAAACTCACATGTGGCCTGGTTCCTTTCTACACTCTCTTGGGACAATTTCCACTTAACTTGGTGCAAAAGGTAGGACAAAAAATATCACAATTGGAGGTCTCCTATGTAGGGAATAGGGTTAAAATCTCTTTCATATGGAAGAATAAAATCATTAAAATAAAATTCACACAAAGAGTGTTGTGTGATCATATCAACTGCATAAAATTCCTTCCAGAAGGCTTTAACACTTGTAAAAATGTTTGGTTTATCCTCAGTCATGGTTGTGAGCTAGAAAAAGGATGAACTGCTCCTGGATAAACAAAGCATACACACGACACGGAAATATACAGTTCAACAATTCTTGAATAAATTAAATTATATTATGCTTCTCTTCCTTCTTATTTTTAACATGATTTCGTGCATCCCTTAACTTCTTCCAATCTCGCCCCCCCCCAAATTGTTCCTTTTCTATCTTGTATAGAGTTAGTTCATCTACTCTTTTCCTCTCCATATTTTGAACAATTTTTCGATGTTCCTTCAGAGAGATCATGCCCTCTTGATAGGACAATTCCATTCCCTTCCACTTATCAAGCTCTTCCTGTAAAAATATAAGGGAAGGACGTTCATAGGTAGAAACTCCAACTTCCCTAGTTTCCACTACAGTCTGTGTAGATGTCGTCTTAACCTTTATGTCTCGTGGTGAATACCCTGTAGGTCTAAAACTTTCATCCCAAACTGAATAGGGCTCCTCCTTTGGTCTCTTAGTATCCCCTTTTTCTAGAGAGGTCACTTCATTAAAGGTTTTGGACATATCAATAGGGGTGTTTAGCCCTACAATCTTGGACATTTCCCTAATCTGTTTCTTCATTTCCCTAATTTTTTGCCTCAATTTAAAATTTCTCCTTTTCAATTTCATAACTTTCTTAATCAAAGAGAGATGTTTCTTCTTACCTTTCATGGCACCCATCATGATAGGTTCCCATTATTCTATCTTAACTTTAATTGGGTTTTGTGCAATGAACTCAGTATTGACTGGTTCTTCGGAGGTTGTTTCTTGTGTAACAACGTTTCCATCAATAATTTCATCTATGCCTAGTTATTTTGTAACATTCTCAATATTAATTGGTTCTTTAGTGGTTGGTTCTTATGTAACAACCTCCTCATCAATCATTTCGTCCATGTTTGGTTCTTATGTAATAGGCATGGCATTCTTTGTAATTGTCTTTGGTGTTACGGTTACTTCCTCTGAGATAAGTACATCCTCAACATTATTTGTTAATTCAATGATTGGTTCTTGTGTGGCAGTCATGTGACTAGTTGCAAAATAAAACAACAAGGAAATCTTTTTTGGTTACCATGTAATTCAATTATGTTGGGGCTAAATTCTTGCTAGCATAGTAGATGGCGTAAGGCTTCTTGTCCTCCTATTTTCCTAGTACAACCCCAACAACAATGTCAGAGGTGTTCGAGGAGATGTGAAAGGGTAGTGTCCAATCTGGTGCATGTAAGACAAGAGCTATAGACACCAATGTTTTTAACTCTTCGAAAGTAGACTGACAATTGTTACTCCATAAGAATTTTGCATCTTTCATAAGTAACACAAACAGAGGGGATGCAATTTTGGAGTAATTTTCAATGAAACACTGATAGTACCACATTTTCCCTAAAAATAGGCATACCTCTTTCTACATTTTTGGAGGCGACATACTCAAAATTACCTGAAGTTTTGTCGGATTGACCTGAATCCTAGTAGCAGAGAGAAAATGTCCCAAGACCACTCCTTATGTCATCATCATGTGGAAATTTTATGTACTCAAAGAAAGGTTAGTATTCTTACATCATTGAAGTGTGTTTTCTAGATTAGATAGTGCCTCTTCAAACTCAGTTCCATATTGAGTAAAAACGTCCATATATATTTCAACACTATCATTAACTAGATTAGAAAAAATGCCTAATATCGCCCGCTAGAAAGTAGCAGGTGCATTACAGAGCGTAAAAGGAAGGACATGATATGAAAATGTGCCCCAGGGGTAGGTGAAGGTTGTATTATCCAGGTCTTTGGGAGCAATCTATATTTGATTATATTTATTGAAGCCATCAAGGAAAGAAAAGTAATTCTTTCATGATAGTGTGTCTAGGACTTGGTCAATAAATGACAAGGGGAAATGTTCTTTTTGCATAGCTTTATTCAATTCTTGTTATTCCACATAGGTTTGACATTTTCAATTTTTCTTTGGGAAAAAAATGAGAGGTGATACAGATTTGCTGTCAGATATCGTATAAATAAAATTAACATCCAAGAGTTTCTAGAGTTCCTTTTTAACAATGTCCCTTAGGGAAAGGTTCCTCCTCCTTTGATGTTGTTGATTGGGGATGCAATCTTTTTTGATGTAGATATGATGGGTATAGAGATCAAGGTGTAAACTCTTAATATCCTTGTAATCCCATGTGAGGGATTCTTTTTCTACTTTTAGAACTTGTAACAAAAGTTGTTAGTCTGTGCATGGGTCATGTTTGGATTGATGTTCAATGTTTTCCCTGGATCAATTTCAATTGGGATTCTATTGTGAATAAAAGTTGTTGGTATACCTTCTTCCTCTTCTTCTGGATTCGATTTAGGAACTTCATTATTTATTGCATTTTCTATCAGTTGATACATAGGTTGAGATATAGAGGAGGAGTTGTTGATAAAATTAATGATAACATCATCCTCTGTTTCAGTTTTAAAAGACATAGTTTTTTCAATTGTCAAATTGGGTTGAAAAATCTCATCTTCAAGTTTGAAATCATCCCATAAAGAATTCTCACATGCCAGGCTAGGTTTTTTTTTAACTAGAACGGTTATGTTGCATTAATCGACTTTCAGGCAAACCTGAATCAGAAAGTTACATTTCTGAAGAAGGTTGGTGACCTCTAATAGTTCTGCCAACCTTCTTGTGAACGTCTTGGGAAACCCATCCCATTTGCTTCTTCCGCTTCTCCAAATCGCGTGCAACTGCTCAGGCAATACGCTGAAACACCATTCCGCTGCCCTGGACCAGACTGCTACTCCAAAACGCGTGAAGAGCTTGGGGACACAGGCGAATCAATGGGTGCTGAACCATGGGTGCTCGGCTGCTGCAGATCGCGTTCCTGCACTCGAATACCAGGGCGATGAGGCTAGGGTTTGGGCCCTAGCCGCGATGACTCGTCTCGCCTCATATTCCCGGCAGTGGCATGCTTGGTGGTCATAGATTGCTTCAAGCCAGGCTAGGTTTAGTTGGTGGGTAAAGGACCAAATTTTTTGTAGAATCCCCATGGAAAATTTTCATATTCCTTGTCCTGCATTTGATATAAGCATTGGTCATGGATAACCATGACCTTCCGAAAATTAGAGGGTGGCCTTGAAGATGATATTTTTTCTATAGGATCAAAAATTCTGTTGGATATGCCCAAGAATCCATAGAAATAACAACATCCTACAGGATCCCCTCTGGTTAAAGGGTAGACCGGTCAACTAATTCAAGGATTGTGGGTGTTGGTCTAAAGGTTTGTAGAACCTAACATTTCCCATGTTTCCTTGGTCATAATGTTAATAGATTCCCCCATATCCACTAATGTATTGGATAAATTCTCCCCTTATATCTAGAAAGTGACTTTCAGATTACCAGGGTCATCATAGTTAATGGGTGTATCCTTACCCAAAATTAAGTTAGATAATTTTCTCAAAACATGCATAATGGGTGGATCCCTAGGTTTTCTTCCTGGTTTATTAAGGCATAGCTCTCGAATAGTTTTAGTGTAAATAGGTACATCCCTTATTGCTTGTAATAACGAAATTTTGACGCGCAAGTTTTGGATTTCTCCCAAAAGGTTAAACTCGGGTTGTGGGGGTGTCTTAGCTATTTCCATCCTTTTTGGATATGAGGGAGTAACAACTTGAGTGTGGGTTGGGATAGTAACAAATGCTTGTTCCATTGTTGTTGCTACTATGGGAGTTGCAACATGTGTATAGTTTTTGTTTCCTTCATTATGTTGCTCTATTTAAGGAGGTAGGGGATTGTCCTCCAACTCTTCAATGATTATTGGTGAATTTTTTGGGTGAATTACCCTCCTGGACCTAAGGTGTACATTGTTACATACAAGGGGGCCAATAATATAGGATGGAAGGGTTGGCATTTCAACATTTTGAATCGTCTTATTATTTTGATTCAGATTAACTTATACATGTAATTGAGGTTGAATCACATGAAAATTCATTGAGGTATTCATCGACACATTCATATTAAGTTGAAACTCTGGTTTCAGAGGAAATTGTGGAGGTAGTGATAGAGGAACTTGTGGTTGGGGTGATGGAAATTGTTTTGTAGGGAAAGAGGGATTCCAGCAATTTAGTGGCCAAGGATAATTTTGAATTGGTTGGGATGGCCACTGTACCCAAGTTAATGGATACTGGAATTATTGGGGGCTTTGCCAGTTCAGATTGATAAATTGTGTTTCTTGAGGATTATAGTGACTATTCTAGGTATTGACAAATGTATAAGGGTCTTGATTCATACCTAGAGGTCATGCCTGCCATGACTTCTTCGAATCTAGAAAGTAATATGGTTCAAATTCTTCATTGGTGCCCTGGTAGACCACCTTTAATCCAGGTAAATATGGGCATGATTATGTTGGACAATCTTGAACGTAAATTCTACATATCTTGACAACTTTTACTGGGCACTCTCTTGAGGAGTGTTTCATTCTACATTTCGGGAAGAAGATGGCAAGTGCCTTTTCAACCTCCAATTGTTTTTGTTTAGATTGAAACATGTCCAACTATGAGGATAATTTCCCGATAATGTTAGTTTTGAATTCTTCCAACAAATTTCCAATCTCCATATGAGTTAATCCCCCATTGGATTATTTTTTGGCTTTGGTGGGGAAGTCCTTGATTCCTGGTTTACTTCTAGACATTCCCCTCAAACATCTTCTACATAGATCACAAATTGCCTCATAAATTTCCTTATATATATTCCCTTTTCCCATTAGATTCAACATATCCAACCATTCATCTTTCATTCCTTTGATCAAAATTTTCTTCAATATGTCACTAACCAGAGTGGTATGTGAGGATCTCTGTAAATTGTATTGGAACACTCTACATAATCTTCCATATTCTCATCCTCCCTTTATGTCATTTTGAATATTTTTTCCCTAGATCTTGAGATCTGCAGTATTCTTGATACTTCTCAAGGAAGGTTTTCTTCATGTCATCCCAAGAGGTTATATTACCACCACCAAGACCCATAAACCATCTCAGGGATACTCCCTTCAAGGTAGCAAGGAATAGTTTCAACTTCTGTAAATCAATGGCATAGTCATAGCTCCAACATAGCACATCAAATTCGAACAATAAGGAATCTAGATATTCAATGATGATCCCATGAAAATTATGGAGGGATGATAAATATATTGGCTTCATAGGTGCACCTCCATGTGTATCAACAATAGGAAATTCAATCATAGAGGTTGTATTGACCATGTTTTCCCACAACCTCCAATAGTCTTATGGGATTCCAAGTTCATGAGGTACTTGCTGAGGTGGAATAGGTTCCTTTACCTCTGGCGCTGAAGGTTTTGCAACACTTCCTTGATCTAGAATTGAAATTTTACGGGTTGTTCCACATATCGAACTTTGACAATATGGTATAGGTTACCCTGTTTCCCCTTGTCCCTCTACTAGATTTTGAAACTCAGATGTTGATACCACCGAAGGTTCTCCTTACGATCCCAATTCTTTTCTTAGATTGGATTCGACCATCTCAGCGGAATTAATTTTAGGATTATGCCAATGAGTGGTTCCTACACGAGACACCACTTTTGCAACATTATGAGATTTTGATTCTGCCTTTAAAATAATCTCCGATATATATGTTTTTCTTCCTTGATCCTTTTATCCTCAACCTCCTTTACTTGCATGATTATTAGTTTTTGGGGGAATTTCTCTACCTCTATTCATGCATTCGATATGCTTTTTCACCCATGCATTTTATATGCTTCGGTGCAGGTGAGACATGAGTCTATCATGATAACCTAGCGGTTGGCGATAGATGGATAGGTTATTACCTTCTATATTTACTTCTCATGCCTAAGCAGCACCATAGATAATGTAGCAAATCCAACACTAAATTGTACTTTTTCACCCTTATAGCCTCCTAGAAAACAACGCCAAAATGTTGGGGCTTTTAAATGTATTTCTGAGACAACTAATAACACTTCGTATTAATTATCAAACCAAGGGTCGTCTTTTATTTCAAGGATATGTGCAAAGTCTATGCAGGCTACAATTTTCTCTGTAGTGATGGTAATTATAATGATCATGTAGTAAATGAATGCAATCTCAATCAATATATTTTGTCTTGAAAGAAACACATTTCAAATCACTTTGTGCAAAACCTTGTGAGGAATCATGAAAAGGGAAGATCACACTTAATCCAAACAATTCATTACTGAAAAGAAAACTACATTCAATTCTTGCAACACTCACTGAAAAGGGAATCACTCTTGATCCAGACCACTCTTGTTGAAAGGAAATAACAACTACAAATATAAACAATCCAATAGTACTTCTTGACCAATCCTGCTATAATTTTAATAAAAAGACTATCTATTAACAAAGAATCCAAATGATGCAACCAAACCAAAATGAAACTCCAACCAACAAAAGTAACAACAGTAAAAAAGATCCTCGATTCCTGCTAATAATCAACCAATCTATGCAAGTAATAACTCATGTAATTAGCATTGTTCAAGAAAAAATAACAATCCATGCATACCAATAATCACTATAGAAACTAAAATCATGAAAACAAATTGTAATAAATCTACTTAATAAAGCAAATGGAACTGCAACAACTGATTAGCGAAGGGGGGGATTCCTTCACCAACCAAGGTTGTTGAAGAAACTCAAAAATTAATGCTCAGATAGCATGAACCAATATACTCATATTATTTAAAAGAGATGATACAACAAGTCCACCAAATTCCTAGTACACACTATGCTCCTTTCTTTTTCCAACCTCCCCAACTTGAGAGGGTTCCTGTTATTTATACATTTCTAGATAAAAATATTTACACAATAGAGTATCGGATCTGATCAATACATAGCACAATATCTTTTTCACATTCATGATGTTGCAACCGATGTACAAAATAGATCATTTAGGTATATTATCACAACCATGAATATTTGCAACAATTGGTACTCATGTTTCTTTTGGTGACTTTTCCTTGTCACGCTAGAGCTTGTCTGCTCCTATACTTGAGCATTAGTCAAAGACAAAATGCTTAAGTATCAACGAGATCTTGGAAGTGGCAACATAATTGCTCAAAGGGTGACAACATGTAGAAGTAACAAGATATAAAAGGGGACACCATTTGAGCTCATGAAGGAGTAACAACATCAAATCCTTGAATGAACACAACCTATTTCTAGTCTACAAGTGTATGCCTCCAATCTATCTCATTAGTAAAACCGAAATCAAGTAGGAAATTGCTTAACATAGCATATTACTACTTAAATAATGAAATTCATAAAAAGGTTGTGCCTTGTGTTAAAACATGAATTAACATGCAATATATTGTCAAAAGAGGGTAAAAGATGACTTAAAGTATCACCAAAATAGGGTACATGGATGGAAAAAAGGGTACAAATCCTGGGCCCAACAAAATATATGGAGACTCTTTGAATGATTGGATCCAAATGGTTTGGACTCCAATCCTAGGGTATGGGCGTTGATTTCATATCTTAATCAGAGGGAGGATTGACTTACTTTTTAATTTTGAGGAGGATTAAAAAAATACTAAAGGGTTAATGGTATTTAGGGACAAGGTTTTTATCTCCAAAATTTTGGACTACTTGTTTATTTCCCTAGACAAAATTCTCTAAGACAATTCCAATTTGGCTAAATATTTCTAGCTTACTTTTGGAGTTGTCGTCTAAGAAGATCTTAAAGGAAGTAGATGACAACCTAGGAAAAAGAATTGGCACTGATGTCTCTATCAAATACATTGTTTATCATATAGTGGATAAGATCTTGGTTGAGGTGGACAAAGACAATTCCAATTTGGCTAAATATTTCTAGCTTACTTTTGGAGTTGTCGTCTAAGAAGATCTTAAAGGAAGTAGATGACAACCTAGGAAAAAGAATTGGCACTGATGTCTCTATCAAATACATTGTTTATCATATAGTGGATAAGATCTTGGTTGAGGTGGACATAAGTGAAGGCATGTTGAAGAATATGGATATTGTGCTGGGGAATGTAGCTTATTCTCAATTTCTAGACTATATCAAAATACCTTAGTCTAGTGTGTTCACTATCATGTATATGGCCATATTGTAGAGGACTGCTCCAATATTTTTCAAGAAAAATATGGAGGAAAAAACTATATGTGAAGAGGAATAGTGAGGAAGGTCATCTAATCCAAAAGGATCCTAAG
>CBVK0100635618.1:0-11322 GCA_900067695.1 Picea abies | reverse complement strand
AGAAGAGTGAAATTGAGCACATGGTTGAAGAAATGTTAGAGGCTGGCATTATCAGACCTAGACAAAGTTCTTACTCTGCAACGGTAGTAATGGTATTCAAGAAAGATGGCTCATGGAATATGTGTCCATATTATAGAGAGCTCAACAAGATCACTATTAAGGATAAGTTTTCCATTCCCGTCATTGATGAATTGTTATATGAACTACATGGAGCAATCTATTTCACAAAGTTGGATCTCCGTTCAGGGTATCATCAGATTATAATGAAGGAAGAAGATATCCCCAAAAAAACATTCTGAACTCATGAAGGCCATTATGAATTTTGGTCATGCCTTTTGTTAGTCTCTAATTTTTTCTTGGTTTAAGTAAGAAACCCTTGTCCTAAACTCTCCTTACCCATCCCTCATTTTCCATTTTTAGTTGTTTTCATTTTGGATATTTGATGGTTTGCATTGAATTTTTTTATGATTTATTTGAGTTTTGATCATGAAAAACATTGTTTAAACTAGAAGTGTCTCCTTTATGCCGTTGGAATTTTCAAATTTCAAAGTTGTCAAATGCGCTACGGGAATAAGCCTATTCCTATAGCGCCAAATAATCATGCCATAACGTGCACCTCCTATCCCAATTTAGTTATGATAACAAGATCATGAGCTAAGAGTTTGTGTGTTCCCACGATAATTTTGGTAATCATTTCTAAATCCAACAAGTTCGGAACATAATCACTATACACGCGCATAGGGTTCATTTCAAAATCCCCTGTTATTTAATGATTATTATGTGATTGGTTCGAGTTGTTTCAAGTTTAGCCTTGCAGGGAGAAATACAGCTATCCATTCAAAGCAACAAGCATATATCAGCAATTGCAGGAAGGGAATTTGGAAACCAAGGGCGTTAGTTGCAGATTTGGGTTTAAATGGTGCCAAAGCAGAGCGAACAAGTTGCCAAAATCGAATGAAAAGGTGCTAAACTCCTTGAAGCCTACCCTCAGATGGCTCAAAGATTTAGAGACACCGAGTGGTTTGAGTTCCTCACTACATTTCAAGGATATGACGAACATATTTCCATGGAATTTTCTTTGAACTTCGATGGTCATGAGGTCGAAATTGACAAGATGTTGATGCTGGTGACAGAGCAGACTATAGCCAAGGCTTCCAGTCTCGTGGTTGGAGGGGAAATATGGTGGAAGAAGGAACAAATGGTCACTGAGTTTGTGAATCAATTCTTCCTTCTAGATAAGCAGAATCCAGATTGGAGAAGGGGAATTCCTCACAGCTGGGTTCGACCCAAATGGCACACTGCCCTGGTGGTGATTCACAGATACATCACCTACAAAGGGAGGTTTTCTTTGATATACATCTATCATATCAGAATACTGATGCATCTAAATGGTGACTACCCTTTAAACCTTCCTTATTTCTTGCTTAAAAGTTTGACAAAAATGTCCAAGAAGGTACAGTCGATTTCCACTAATGCCAAGGGCAATTTGTTCCATCAAGTCCTGATTAAAACCCTAGTCATGTCTTCCCTGAATGAACTACAAAAGCCCTGGAATTGGCTCATGGAATCCTTAAAACCTATTACTCAATCCAATAAGTCGAAAAAGGGTAGAGGGAGGAAAAATATTAAACAGAGCCATGATATTGATGATGAAAACCCTGCAAAAGATGAATCTTCTGATATCAAGGTAACAAAAAAGAGCAGGAGTAAGAGACCTATATGGGAGCCTGAACATGAAGTGCTTCCTGAGGAAGATGTCAAAGAAGAGATAGAGTCAGATAATGATCTCATTTCTCAAACTGTAGTCAAGTCTGAAATGCCATCCACCAGCAAAAAGAACGTTGTAGTCAAAGGAAAAAGGAAAAAAGGTGTGTGTGTATCACAAAACCTCGAAGAAATTCAACCAGGGATACTAATAAGTATAGGATGAACTCAAAATAAATGTTCAATCCTGCCATTAAAGAAGAAAACACCATAATCATAGATGATGATTCTGAGGATGTTGAAACCAGCACCAGGAAAAGAGCAAAAAAGACTCCTTTTCCCAAGAAATTTGTCAACAAAGGAAAGGGAAAACTTACACCACCTACAAGCCCTATAACAAGAGCTTCAACTAGATTAGCTAAGGCTAAAGAGATGGCTAAAGGAATCAGTGAATTTTCTGAAGAAAAATAGGATTACCTGGAAGATTCAGATTACTTACCAGATGTACCTGGAGCTATGGATTCATCAAGTTATGAAGAAGAACATAGCTCATAATTGATTTCAAAATATCAGGTTAAAGCCAAAGAACCCAGTGTCACTTTAAATCTGAATGAAACTGCACCCTCTGAAGATTTTTCAGGATTTAGGGTCGAGATAAGAACTGATAAGGAAAATATTAAAGAATTTCAGAAAACCATAAAACAGTTGAGGAAGGAAAAGATGCAGATAGAACAGTGGAATGCTCGCCAGCAGGAAAGAATTCAAAGTCTTAAAAAGAAGAAGAAGGAGCAAAGGGCATTTCTTAAGGAACTCAGGGAAATCAATTTCAGACTTTACTGGCACAATGTTGTGTTAACCACAAAGCTCAAGCAGAAAAATGCCAAAGCCTCTGCTACGATTTTATCTTAAAGGTAACATGAAGATTGGTTACAATTTTGTTTAAAGGTGCTCCAGGAGATATTGCAAATAATACTCATTTTGATCAAGGAAATGCTAAGATTTCGATCTGCTTTACAGAGTCAAACGAAATCTCTATTTTGTAGAGTATTACTGGCAATGTTTGTTATATCAAGCTGTTGAGTTGTGGACTATTTTGGAAACAGTACCTGATTTTTGAGCGACATAATTTAGGATCTGGATACTCTTTGAGATTAGTCATTTAAAGTTGTCCTAGATAACAGGATCTGGTAGTTTCATAGCTATTTTAAATAGACAGAAGACATACCTTATGGGGGTAAAAAATTTGGAGATCTATAGAGACTTTTTGTGGAGACTATGGTAAAGGCATGTATGTTCAATTGACACTTAATAGCAAAGGCATATGGATGGTTAAACCTTCTCTTTTCTACTCTATTATTTCATTTTTCATGCTTGAATTTATTATTCAAATTGAAATGCTTTTGGTTCTTGAATGTTAATTTATAGAGTGAAGATTTTTCTGTAGAGATAATTTTCAAGTAATGATTTCAAGCTAAGTCCCCTGTTTCTTTATAATATATTGAAACTAAACTTCGTGAAATTGACAAATTGAAGATTTCACTTTCTTTTTCTTGAATCGGTTTACTCCATCTATGTATCTACCTATTATTCAACCAATGGGTTATGCAATGTTTTAATCTTGATTTTCATACCATGTTGTAAGCTTGACCCAGTTTTCAACCATTATACCAAAACCAAATCATAAAACCATAAAAAATACTTTGCAATAAATCAATGATGCCCTAGCTTTCCATTACCAGTCGAGTGCAACTTTAGGGACTAACATTTTTGGCGCCGTTGCTGGGGAGTGAAGAAATGAAGATAACTTCCCTGGGGAAATGACAAGTTTAGATTCAGATCTTGATGGTGAACAAGATTTTGGACATTTTCTAAAGACTATGATTATTCACCTGGCGACTCCTCTGTAGTAATTCTGGCTCCTAAGAAAGAAGGGAAAGGACCTAAAATTCCAAAAAATCCTCCACCATGAAATAAGAGACCAGTAACAAGGAAAAATCCATATCCCGAGCCTGTAGTAGCAGTGCCAAGCCCTGAAAAAATACTAAGAAAGCCTAAAGTTCTTCCTAGTCAGTCTTCACATTCAAAAGGGAAATTATCTTCAGAAAGTTCTCAGGCGGAATCTTCTGAGATCATAAAAACCCAAGCAAATGAAGATTTGAAACCCAAAAGTGAAATTAAGCCTATTGTTAAGTCTGATACAGTTTCATTCCCAACAAATGTTTCAGAATTAAGTTCAGAACAAAGGAAGTTGCTTATTGAACTTATTAAATAGGAATATCCATACTTGTTGTCTGAAACTGGAGATTTGAGAGTTCCCAACACAAGTATTAAGAGTGAAAGAAAGACTTTTGCATCATCTTGTGAATCTTTCTCACTTGAAGATTTCAGAACACATTATTATTATTTTGATAATCCTCTGTTTCTCAGTCCATCAGCTGATCAAAATCCAGAAGAGAAATCTACATCTATTGAAAGACAAGGTTCAGGGACAATACATACAAGTTGTAAAACACAAGGGATTGTTTCACCCACAACATCACCAATCCTTCTTATTCCCCAAACTCTAAACACATCTAATATGGCCGCAAACATAATGGACCAAATAGTTGCAGCTAGGTATGCTCCTCTGGTACTTCCTCAAGTCATGTATGCTTTTCCACCAAATTATTTTATGAGATACTTCCCTAGATTTAATGGAGAAGGACCAGTTACTGCTGAAGAACATTTGAGTTCATTTTATAGTTTTGCATACAATTTTAAGGTAGAACATGTTGATGTATGGATGAGATTATTCATACAAAGTTTAGATGGGGAAGCAAGAAAGTGGTTCAGAAGTTTGCCTGCTAACTCAATAGTTGATATTATAGCTTTAGATGAGGCCTTTCTAAATCGATGGGCAAATAAAAAAGATTTTCAGTATTACCTTACCGAATTTAGTGCTTTAAGGAGGAAACAAGG
This sequence comes from Picea abies, assembly GCA_900067695.1. NCBI lineage: Eukaryota > Viridiplantae > Streptophyta > Pinopsida > Pinales > Pinaceae > Picea > Picea abies. The sequence continues at coordinate 6,660 of CBVK0100635618.1, read as the reverse complement.
GGAATCAATTCCTGATTTTACCAAAAGGTTCAACCTGATGTATGGTAAAATTCCAAAGGAGATAAAACCTTCAGAGGCATCAGAAAAAATCACATTTGCCAATGCATTCGATGCCGAATTTTCCTTATTGCTTAGGGAAAGAAGAGCCACTACCCTCAGCCTAATGTAAGATGCAACTATTGAGGTGGAATCAAACATATTAGCAGTAGAAAAATTGAAATCCAGAAGTGACAGAGATAGAAAAAATAAAAAAGAAGAACTACCTTCATCTTCTAATTCAACATCCAATATTAAAATGGATGAAATGACAAAGATGTTGAAAACTTTGACTTCTGAGATGGCAAGGTTGAAGATGGAACAAAAACAACCCAATAGACCTGCACAGGAGGGAATTTATAGAAATCCAAATCAATTCAGGAGACCAAACAATATAACCCAGATTTTACCAAGAGAAAGAAAAAAATCAAGATGACCAAAAGGTATTACCCCCTTTTCAGAATAACGCAGTAGATGAGGAGGAAGATAATGATGGTGCAGAAGAAGACTCTATAGTTCACTTGACTGATTTTGAATCAGTCCCTTTACATGTAACACAACAAAAATATGAAGATACTTTTATTGCAAATCAGTTTGAGGAAGGAGATGGAGAGGAGATTGTCCAGCCTGAATCTACAGGGAAAAGATACAATCTCAGATCTGGTTCTCAGGAACCTAAAGTAGATATACCTATTTCTAGAAAGAAAGCTAGTACTTCAGGTAAGACAGGGGCAATCAAAGGTGTTCCTAATGTTCAAGAAGATCATTCATTCAGGCATCCTGTCAAAGATAGCACTGCTGATATGAGGGAACCAGATAAAAATGTCTCTGCTTTCAATCTCGAACATGAAATCAACAAAATTAAAATCCCGATACCATTATTAGAACTTATGAAAACAAAACCATTCAGAAAAATTGTCCTTAAGGTTCTAGAAGCTCTAGCTCATGTCACTTTCTCAGATACAGTCAACCTTGAAGATGAAAACCCTGCTATTACTATTGGATCTCACATTGAAGACAAAATTGATACCTCTCCACCTTTTTACATTTCACTAAATGTCCATGACAAGATATTGCACAATTGCTTAATGGATTCTGGTGCTTCACATAATGTCATGCCTAAGGTGGTAATGGAAGAATTAAGGTTAGACATTACTAGACCATATCATGATCTAGATTCTTTTGATTCCAAGAAAGACAAATGTCTTGGGCTTATGAAAGATGTGGTCGTAACTCTTTCCCAATTACCTATGAAGAGTGTGGTGTTAGATGTTATCGTGGCTGACATACCACCAAAATTTGGGATGCTTCTTTCAAGATCTTGGGCTAAAGAGGTAGGCGACACTCTACAGATGGACCTAAGCTATGCAACAATACCTGTTTTTGGTGGCGAACAACGGAGGTTATACAGAGAAGTCAGACTGGCTTATTTGGTAAGTGATCATGATAATCCCACTAATCACCCTATATATGTTGTAGAAGATGACCTAAGCTCTTCTATTTTTCATATGGATGAGGAAATGGCAGAGGCATCAGTAAGAAAGTCAATAACTACAGTAAAAGATAGTGAAGATCATTTTGTTTGGAAAATGTATTTTGATGGGGCTAGTTCTAAAGAAGGTTTCAGAGCTGGTATTGTCTTCATTTCCCCTACCAAGGAGGTTATTCCAATGTCATATAAACTTGAATTTGACACCACTAATAATATCAGTGAGTATGAAGCTTTGCTGTTAGGATTGAAAGCTGCAAGAGACATGGGAATAAATGAGTTGTGTGTTTTTGGAGATTCTAAACTTATTTCTCACCAGGTTAGAAACATATATCAAACCAAGCAACAAAGATTGAAACAATACAGAAATGAGGTGTGGGTTATATAGATAACTTCTTCTTGGCATTCAATATTACTTTTGTTCACAGGGATTTAAATCAGCAGGCTGATTCTTTGTCATTTGTAGAAAGCAATTTTAAAACTCCGATCTTTCCTAATCTGAAGTTTCAAATTGAAGTCAAACACAAACCTTCAATCCCAGATAATATAAAACATTGGCAGGTTTTTAAAGATGATGAGGAAATTCAGAGATTTATGAAAACCATTGAGGAGTTTTCTAACATTTTAATTGATCAAGATGATGAAGATGCAGAAGCAGAAATACACATTGCAGAAATTCTTCAAGATACTATTGTTGCTCACAAGATCATCAAATTGAAGACAAACCATCTGCCTAAGGGTTTGGTTCCATTAGAAAGACTGTTTGATCACAATGATGTCTCCAAGAAAGCTGTTATCCAAACAGAAGAAATAGACGTGGAAGACTGTGACATTAGTTCAGATGCAAACCCCAGGTTGGTAAAAGTATCCAGGAAACTATCAAAAAGGTAGAAGGAAGCATATATTGAATTAATGAAACAATATTCAGATATATTCGCCTAGTCTTATGAAGATTTGAAAGTGTTTGATACATAAATTATTCAGCATAAAATCCCTCTAAAACCTGGATCAAAACCTATAAAGAAAAAATTCAGGCAATTCAATCCTTTACTGTTACCAATAATAGAAAAGGAATTGAAGAGACTGCTAGAAGAAAAAATCATAGTGCCATTAAGATACTCAGAATGGGTAGCAAACCTTGTGCCCGTCAGGAAAAAAAATAGAGAGATAAGGCTCTGTGTAGACTTCCGGAACCTAAACAGGTGTTCACTGAAAGATAATTATCCATTACCAAAAATAGATTATATCTTACAAAAGGTTGTTGTTACAAAAAGAATTTCTATGCTAGATGGATATTCATGGTACAATCAAATATTAGTAATGGAAGAAGACAAAAAGAAAACAGCTTTTACCACTCCATGGGGCACCTTAATGTATGAAAAGATGTTGTTTGGGTTGATGAATGTTGGGGCTACATTTCAAAGAGCTATGGATATAGATTTCATTGGCGAGAAAGACAGGTTTGTAGTAACTTACCTTGATGACATCACTGTATTTTCAGCATCAGATGAAATCATTTACAGCATTTGAAGTAGACCTTTGAGAAATGCAGGAAGTACGACATATCACTTAATCCAAAAAAATCACATTTTTCCATGGAGGAAGGTAAGCTTCTTAGACATATTGTTTCGCCTGAAGGAATTAAAATAGATCCAGAAAGAGTAAAGGCTATTTAGCTAATCGACATTTCGAGAAATAAAAAGTTTATTCAGTCCTTCATTGGTAAGATTAATTTTTTAAGGAGGTTTATACCTAACTTTGCAGAGATTGTCAAATACATCAATGATATGCTGAAAAAGGATGCATGAATTAAGTGGATACTGGAGGCAAGAGAATCCTTCAAAAAGATCAAACAGGCTATTGTTCAGGCACCTGTTCTAATTAGCCCATATTTTTCAAAGGAGTTCATAATTTTTTCATTTACATCAGAAAATACCATAGTCGTTGTTCTTCTGCAAAGAAATGAACAAGGTCACGAGCAACCTATCTCATTCTTTAGAAAAAATCTTAGGGATTCTGAATTGAAGTATGATCTAATAGAAAAAAAGGCTTATGCCTTAGTGAAGGCTTTAAAATCTTTCAGAGTGTATATTCTTCAATAAAAAATTACTTCTTATGTCCCAAGCAATGCAGTCAAAGAAATATTGGTTCAGACGGATTGTGAAGGTAAGAGGGGGGAATGGATAACCAAAATCTTGGAATACGATCTCACCATAAAGCCTACCCAACTGATAAAGGGACAAGGTCTCGCCAAATTAATGATGGAATCCAATTACAAAGAAATTGGATTATACCATCTTTCAGATATGACACATGAATCTTCTGTTCAGATTGGAGAAAATGATTTACAAATAAACAACAAGTATGTTTCTTCGGAATGGTATAAGGACATTGTATTTTTCTTGCTAAATTTTCAATCTCCCCCAGAATTGGATAAATCAAAATATAGATCATTAAAGTTGAGAGTTGTAAAATATTGTATTATTGATCAGACCCTGTTTTGGAAAGATCCCAATGGTTTTCTATTAAGATGTGTGGACGAAAAGGAGGCTAAAGAAATCTTTCAAGATCTGCATCATGGTGTTTGCGGAGGGCATCATCATTGTAAGGAAACTACCTTCAAAATTTTGAGAGCAGAATATTACCGGCAAGTTCTATTCTCAGATATTTTTACTCAGGTCAGGGCATGTGAACCCTGTCAGAAATTTGCCAGAAAATAGAAACTTGTATCCATGCCTCTGAAACCAATCATTGCCGACTGACCGTTCCAACAGTGGGGATTAGATTTCATTGGAGAAATTAATCCCACTTCATCAGGGCAGCATAGATGGATTCTTACAACCACTGATTACTTTGCAAAGTGGATAGAAGCAATTCCAACTCGAAATACTACAAACAAGGTAATCATGGAATTTCTAGAGGGATATATTTTTTCCAGGTTTGGCTGTCCTAAAAGGTTGGTCACTAATAATGCACAGGATTTTAAGTCGAATTCCATGCTTGAATTCAGCAATAAATACAATATCAAATTGGTTCATTCTACTCCCTACTACCTCTAGGGGAACGGTTTGGTTGAATCTTCCAATAAGACACTAGTAAGGATTATCAAAAAGTTGCTGGCAGAAAATAAAAAAGCATGGGATTCTAAGTTGAAATTTTCTTTATGGGTTGATTGCATCAGCAACAAGAAATCTATTGGGACATCTCCCTTCCAGATGGTATATGGAACATAAGAAGAACAAGAAGAACCCAATGATATACAAAGAAGGATTTTTTAGCTCATTGAAGTTCAACAGGCCAGAGAATAGGTTAACCAGAAAGCTGCCACTCATCAGAAAAAATCAAGGCTACATTTGATAAAGGAACCAAGAAATATTCTTTCAATGAAGGAGATTTGGTATTGAGATGGGATGCCAGGAGAGAAGATAAAGCAAAACACCGAAAGTTTGATAATCTGTGGTATGGTCCTTTCAGGATAACCAAGGTAATGAACAATAACACTTTCCTCCTTCATAATTTAGATAACACTAAAATTTTTGGGGGCCCAGTGAATGGGAGGTTCTTGAAGCATTATTTCATCTAAAGGTATGACAGGTTAGAGTTAGTACACCAAGTTTTCTTTCAATAAAGACTCCATATACCCAATGGACTTGTTTTTACAGTTATGCAGGGAATAAAAGACGGACAGTCACAGGGAAATAAATGAATCAGAAATAAAGGAAAGGAAATGGTCTGTAGTTCTTGGAGTTTAGTATCAAACCTCCATCCCCAGAAGGAGCCAATGTTAGTCTCTAATTTTGTCTTGGTATATGTAAGAAACCCTTGTCCTAAACCCTCCTTACCCATCCCTCATTTTCCATTTTTAGTTGTTTTCATTTTGGATATTTCATGGTTTGCATTAAATTTTTTTATGATTTATTTGAGTTTTGATTATGAAAAACATTGTTTAAACTAGAAGTGTCTCCTTTATGCCGTTGGAATTTTCAAATTTCAAAGTTGTCAAACGCGCTATGGGAATAAGCCTATTCCCGTAGCGCCAAATAATCATGCCATAAAGTGCGCCTGCTATCCCGATTTAGTTATGATAACAAGATCATGAGCTAAGAGCTCATGTGTTCCCATGATAATTTTGGTAATCATTTCTAAATCCAACAAGTTCAGAACATAATCTCTATACACGCGCGGTTCATTTCAAAATCCCCTATTATTTAATGATTATTATGTGATTGGTTCGAGTTGTTTTAAGTTCAGCCTTGCAACAAGAAATACAGGTATCCATTCAAAGCAACAAGCATATATCAGTAATTGCAGGAAGGGAATTTGGAACCCAAGGGCGTTAGTTGAAGATTTGAGTTTAAATGGCACCAAAGCGGAGCGGACAAGTTGTCAGAATCAAACCAGAAGGTGCTGAACTCCTTGAAGCTTACCCTCAGATGGCTCAAATATTCAGAGACGTCGGGTGGTTTGAGTTCCTCACTACATTTCAAGGATATGATGAACAGGTTTCCATGGAATTTTCTTTGAACTTTGATGGTCATGAGGTCGAAATCGACAAGATGTTGATGCTGGTGATAGAGCAGACTATAGCCAAGGTTTGCAGGCTCGTGGCTGGAGGGGAAATATGGTGGAAGAAGTAACACGTGGTCACTAAGTTTGTGAATCAATTCCTCCTTCCAGATAAGAAGAATCTGGATTGGAGAAGGGGAATTCCTCGTAGTTGGGTTTGAACCGAATGACACACTACCCTAGTGGTGATTCACAGATACATCACCTGCAAAGGGAGGTTTTCTTTGATCTACATCTACCATATCAGAATATTGATGCATCTAAATGGTGACTACCCTTTAAACCTTCCTTATTTCTTTCTTAAAAGTTTGACAAAAATGTCCAAGAAGGTACAATCAATTTCCCCTAATGCCAAGGGAAGTTTGTTCCATCAAGTCCTAATTAAAACCCTAGTCATTTCTGCCCTAAATGAACTACAAAATCCTTGGAATTGGTTCACGAAATCCTTAAAATCTATTACTTAATCCAATAAGTCGAAAAAGGGCATAGGGAGGAAAACTGTTAAACAGAGTCGTGATATTGTTGATGTTAATCCCTAATATTGGCTCATTACCCCTTAATTGGGGCAT
>CBVK0100635617.1:0-11322 GCA_900067695.1 Picea abies | reverse complement strand
GGTTGGGTGACGAGGGTATCATCAATGGTAAAACGAGCACACCATCTTCTATATTCTAACAAGAGGGCCTTAATGAAGGTCGTGAAAGGGAAATCAATCTTCATTCGAGTAACTTCAATGTCATGCATTATGGCTTTGATTTCTAAAATTATTTAAGACATAGGGTCATCATTCTTCAACTCTAGGTTGAAAAGCTTCAACATTAGTTGTATGAGTTCTAGTTCTGAGTGTGTGTCAAACAATTCATTCAATTTCTTCAAAGCGCCATAGGAATCACTAATAGAAGCAATATGACACTCACCTCCTCACCTACTGTTGCAGAAACCACAACATATTGTGATGTATTTTTCCTTCCCAGTCAACACCATGCCCACAATGGATGCATTTTCTTTTGTCTTCACACACTTTAGCAAATGAAAATACAATGAAGTTGCACCAATACAAATCAAAATTATCTTGCTACTGCACCAAATACAATGCAATTGTATCAATAATACTACATTGTTGCTTATATAAAGAAATCTTCTCCTTTGTTGTAATGATACAACATTGAAAGAAGCGAATCTCAAAAAAACTTTATTAAATCCAGTAATCAAAGAAATGCTTGGACGCATCCTGTGATACTGTCATGGTATACAATCATCCTTACACATTGATTCTGCCGAGTCTCCTTTGGTGTGATGAAAAAATAGCAGTGAGCTTGTATGTTTCAAAGGCTATCAAATTCCGCCAACCGAAATCGTTGTCAGCGCAGTCCTGGAGTACTGGAGATCATGTGAACGATTTTAGTCCGATTGAGATTTACCATCGACCGTGCGTGTGAGCATTCTAGCATGAAAAGACGAGTGAGAAAGGTGTGTGGGCAAGGAATGTTATAAGAAAGATTAACAGATGCTACGCGAGGTTGTGATACCTTGAATGACGCCAGGAAATTTGTTGGAAACCACATAAAGGTAGCGAGAGGTGTAAAAAAAATTAGATTGAACACAAATTAGGGTTTACTTCCTGGACTCTAATTGCGTGACAGAAATTCGTAGATGCATGACCAGATACCAATGAGACGAGGCAAAGACAGAGAATGGAGCGATACTGGACAATGGAACGATACCAAATGATTGCAGTCCGACTGAGGAATCAGTGAGGAAAGTGACGATTCTAGGGTAGCCACAAAAATTAGGGTTTGCGTAGCTCACAGTGCGTGAATAGCTTCACGATTGAAGGAGGCGAATCGACTGAGGGTTAACCATAGAATTGATCAAACTAGAGTGCAGAAAACTGGTAGGCATGTAAGAGACAAACGCCAATCTTGAAGTTAAACCCAGCTGTCACACCTTGGTGTACTATCGCAATGCAAAAAGATCACAATGGTGAAACCGAGAAAAAAAATCTTCTACGCATTTGTTCTGCGTCCAGATATGCGAAACCAGTCACTATTTCTCCATTTTCAGCAGCGAAAATGGCCGAAGACGAAGCGATATCATTGAAAAGAGGAAGGATGTGTTACGAAGCAAAGAAAGTCATGGCGACTGTCGATCTTCTCCCAAAAACCTTATAATTGCAATTGCATTATCAGCAACGATGGAGGGCAAGCAAATATCCGACCTCATCAGACAGATCTAGGTAGGTGTGCACCGACCTCATCAGACAGATCTGGATGGTGGTGAGTTAAATCAGAGAGTGATGTATATACTATGAAAATCATGAATTGTGAATATGTGTTTCAACTCTCTTCCCAGAAAATCATAACTAGCACAACCACAAGTCACTCGTGGCTGGTGAACATTGAAATAACCAAGTCCTGGTCATTAAATAACCACAGAATCTTATGTATTAAATAACAGACCTTAAGACTACTGTAAGAGTTTTAAGCAGGAAAATCTCGCCCAATAAATAATAGTTGGAGTAAAAATTGTGGCTGGTAAATTTGAGTTCTTTAGAAAATGAAACGTTAATTACTCAAAGGTTGGCAATTAGCTAGCCATTATAGTAAATTTTAAATATAATTAAGTAAAAGTAAAAAAAATAAACATGTAAACTGATGTTTTTATAATAGTGAGGAAGTTAGTGGTTGAAATCACAACCATTGATTTATTATCACAACCATTGATTTATTGGGACGACTAAAAATATTCCAACAATATTTAATCTTGTCCATACAAAACTGATTAAGTATTAAGAACATATTAAATGTGTCTATTGTCAATAGGTGTACACCTTTAGATGTAACCATGAAAGAAAATCATAACTATAAATATATACACTTCCCTAAACTTTAGTTAAATAAAAGAAAAATACCATTCCCTAAACTTAAGTAGTTAAATAAAAGATATATATATTTCTTTGAAAAGAAAAATACCATTTCCAAATCTATGATAAGTCTGCATGGAGAAATTCTTTTTTTGAACAAGTGAAAAATCACGCTTAGTCCTGACCTTTTTGAACGCTCTCCTAAAAAATCTAATTCAGGGATTCTGCATTTAACGCCGAGACCAACTGTAGCTTCCATTTTATTTAAAGAAATTTGTTCTCAGATTTACGACATGAGACATGGGAATTGCAACGTGCTAAAATCCTTGGCGTGCATGGAATGTGTTCTGGTCAGGCAGGTTCGATACCTACATTGGCTTATGTAGGATGGTATACATTGCTATTAAAGGCTAGAAAGTTATATTGCATCCAGGGCATTTGGTCTAGTGGTATGATTCTCGCTTAGGGTGCGAGAGGTCCCGAGTTCAATTCTCGGAATTCCCCTTTGTTTTACTAATTCTATTCTACTTGGTCTCCGACTGCAAAATGATTTTTTACTATTTCTATTACACCAGAAACAATAATTATCCGGGTTTCATAGGTTAAAAACTATTTTCCTACTTGGAGAATTACATGAGAAATAATAATTATCAGGGTTTGATACAAAATGATTTTTTACTAATTCTATTACACCAGAAACAATAATTATCCGGGTTTCATAGGTTAAAAACTTTAAAAACTATTTTCCTACTTGGAGAATTACATGAGAAATAATAATTATCCTGGTTTGATAGGTTAAAAACTATTTTCCTACTTGGTCTCCCACTGCAAAATGTTTTTTTTTACAAAATTCTGTTCAACTATACAAACAATTTTGCAGTACTGTATATGCAAATACTGATCTCAGAAGTTACATTTTTCTACTTGGTTGATCTCCGAAGTTACATTTTTCTACTTGGTCTTAGACTGCAAAATGTTTTTTCCAACAAAATTCTTTTCAACTATATAAACAATTTTGCAGTACTGTATATGCAAATACTGATCTCCTAAGTTGTCTACCATGCACATTTGATGCACCATCATTTCTTGGTTGTATTTTTCAACAAAATTCTGTTCAATTATACAAACAATTTTGCAGTACTGTATATGCAAATACTGATCTCCTAAGTTATATTTTTTTACTTGGTCTCCTATTGCAAAATGTTTTTTTCAACAAAATTTTGTTCAACTATATAAACAATTTTGCAATACTGTATATGTAAATACTGATCTCTTAAGTTGTCTACCATGCACATTTGATGCACCATCATTTCTTGGTTGTAAGGATGTGGTTTCCATGATATTCTACCAAAAAAATTTACAAAAAAAAGAGAAATGATGAGTTTGAGAATGAACAAAACAAATACTGTTGTTGTTAACAATACTAAATCAATAAATCAAAGATTTTGAAAAAACACCAGAAAAGAATTTATGTTCTTACAGATTTTATTTTTCGAACACATGATTGCTTTACATAGATCACACCAGTTCTATTTTAAAAAAGGAGATTCATAGACTAGATCCAGAAATACAAAGTCTGTCTAAGCTACAGTTAATACACAACAAATACAACTAATATTTCATTAAAATAATGCTAATACAGCAAATACATTTTGGAAATATAAAATATTAGGTGTCAAGCTTATAATTCCAACACTCTCCCTTAAGCTTGACTTCCCTAAATCAATAATAACTACATGAGGTATCACTCTAATGCAACTTGAGGATAGCTAGACTGAAGTGATAACTTAGGTATCACTCAAACGATTGTTGAGGTCAATGAGTCTCGGGTCTTCTCTCAATTGCTCATAATTCGACTTCAGCAATGTTTTTGTGCATATCTTTGTGAGTTTCTCCCCTGATTTACAGAATTTCAAATTTATTTCTCCAATCTCAGTCAATTCTCTTATGAAATGTTGTGACTATGAAAGACTAGATTCTTTGATAGAGCTATAAAGGATATATTATTAAATAAGATTGTTGTTCTTTTTAATTTCTCCTAATTCAAATTTAATGGTACTCTCCTTGACCATATAACTTGACAAGTTTTTGCATTTGTTGCCGCATACTCAACTTTTGTTATGAAGAGTGACAAAATGGGTTGTTTCCTTGAAGCCCATGAAATAGCTCTTGAACCAAGATGGAACATATATCCTGATGTACTATTCCTATCTCCAATGTTAGCTGCAAAGTCACTGCCCATATAACCAATCATCCTAATAAGATTATTTGATCTAGAATACTAGATTCCATGGCTTTTGGTGTCATTGACATATTGTAAAATTATCTTTCATGATTGCCAATGTGTTTCTTTTAGAGATGCTATTAAATACATAAAAATTCCAAGGATATTTTTCTAATGTTGGATCCACATTGCTAGTGCAATCATCTTTGCTTAGCTTTAGACTTGTTTCTTTATTTTGGTAGTGTTGACTGTTCTAATTTTTTCTTCATTGTTGTTTTGAACTCTTCTATGGACAAATTGTTACTTCTAGTGAAAAAAAAATCATCTAGATATAAGAAAACAATTAACATTTCACTTTGATTGTTGACTTGGATGTAGAGTGTTGGTTCACTTTTGCTTTTACCAAAATAATTGCTTAACAAGTATCAGTCAATATGGCTATACCAAGCTGTGAGTACTTGCTTGTGCCCATACAAAGATATTTTCAACTTATATACCTATTCTCAAGTTCTCAAAAGCATGTCGTTGTTCAACAAATACTTTTTCCTTTAACAAGCCATTGAGAAAAAATGATTTTACATCCATCTAATGCACTTTCCATTTATGTTAAGTAGTTGTTTCCAAGCCAACTCTTCTTATTTCTATCCTTGATACGGGAACAAAAATTTCATTATAATCTGTTACATGCAGTTGTTTATTCCCTTTGACCACAAGCCTTGCTTTGTGTCTTTCAATTCTGCCTTCTACAATGTTTTTGGTTTTATAAACCCACTTCACACCAATAACTTATTTTCATGTTAGAAGGTTTACTAACTCCCATGTCTCATTTGTCTCAATTGTTTGCATTTGTTCATCCATGGCATCACAACATTTTCTTTTTCTTATAGCATTATCAAAATAAATATGGTCAAATTTTAAAAAATGTAGCCAAATTCACATATCTCCTTCAAGATTCTTGCTTTCCTTGAAGATAGCTTGTTTCTTCCTCTTTTGTTGGAAGTACCAAATGGAAGTATGGCCTAGGAAACAATTGGGGATCTTGTCATTGTAGGTGTCACCTGGGCAACATCTTGTGCTCCATGTTGAATGTCAATTCTTTGAGGTATTGTTGCGGTGATATCTTGTGTACCATTTGCAAATTCCATATAAGGTATTGTTGTGGTGACGCCTTATGTTGTTCCTTGTTGATCATCCCATGTTTAATCTTCAATTAATCTTTGTTGATTGTTAACTCCATTGTGTTAGGATTGTATAGTTTTATGCCTTTCACTACTCACTATTTTTCTCTTCTATCATCTCATTCATTTCTTCTTTCTTTGGGTATATGTCCATATGCAACTCATTGTGTTGGGATTGTATAGTTTTATGCCTTTCATTACTCACTATATCCAATAAAAATGCATTTTTCTCTACTATTATCCCATTCCTTTCTTCTTTCCTTGGGTATGTGTCCATATACAACACAACCAAAGTGTTCAACATTGACATTTTTCTTACTCCGTGCCTCCTTGAGAATCATGTTATAAACACTTCTTACAGTGCATCTATTCAACAAATAAACTCTCATTGCTATTTCTTCAACCCAAAATTCATTGGTCAATCCCTTATCCTTTAATATGTTGATAGCCATTTCCATCTTTCTTTTCTAACACGGTTCTTATGTGATTTATACCTTATAGTAAATTGATTTATACATTGTAGTAAATTGCTTCTTGATTTCATGTTCTTTGAAAAAGTTAAAAAAACTCATTTGATATATCCCCATGCTCAAGACCTTTATGATGTATCCACTATGTTTTTCAACTAGAGCCTTGAATTGCTTGAAGATACCAAGAGTCTTTCCGTCATTGGAGGAGTAGAATTAGGAATTTTAGGGTTATGTCTAATGGGTTCATATGAGATACGGCGTGAGTGGAGCGGGTTAGCGATCCTCATCGCAGGTGGAAAGTAGCTTGTGGACTCCACTTTTTGCTGGAGAAATAAATGCAAAAAAGATAATTTCACAACCATAAACATGGCATTACAGTCTGTTTTGCTATTCGATTATTGTCACGTAGTCCAAGAGAGTAGGATTCTCCATCTTCAACGGAATTTGGCAATTGGAATAGATTGGCGGTACCCATTGGAATCGATGGGTGCTCAGTCCGACGGCATGATCTGATTGAGAATGATAATCAGAGGTTAGTTGTAGCCAGGCTGTACTTCCAGATTGAACACATCTCCTCCCAGCCTTGTATCTGATCTCACCTGCTTTGGCTTCACCTGCAAAATCCCAAATATTTTCAGAATATACAGACCTCCGGGAACATACAGACCTCTACAAGGTAAACAAGACATCCGGGAACATACAGAATACAAGGTAAACAAGACATCCGGGAACATACAGACCTCTGCAACGACTTTGAAAAAGCGGTTGAGAAGGGTGAAGGAATGCTTGGCATAACATCCTTCGACATGGTAGTGAGAGTGTGGCTTATTCTTCTTCTTGTTTTAAGAGGAAGAACAATACCATGTGCCATTTAAACTTCCCAAAAACCACTCCAATACCATGTGCCATTTATAATATGCCAATGTTAGCCATCAATCCAACAACGTGTAAGTTTTCTTAGTGGGAACCATTGAACATTAAATTTGGAATATGACATTAAAACGATCCACTAAGCATGATGCTTACTTTTGAGTTAGTGGAATTAATATGTCGTTCCTTAATGATGTTGATATTTATCATTTTCCAATCTCAGCTAATTCTCTTATGAAATGGTATCTTATGGATATATATGAAAGATTAGATTCTCTATAGAGCTATAAAGGATATATTATTACATAAGATCATTGTTGTTTTTAGTTGCTTCTAATTCAAATCTAATGGTATTCTCCTTGACCATACAGTTTTTGCATTCGCTGTCACATACTCAACTTCTACTGTGAAGAGTGAAAACATGGGTTGTTTCTTTGAAGCCAGTGAAATAGCTCTTGAACCATGATGTAACATATATCCAAATGCACTATTTTTATCATCAATGCTACCTTCAAAGTGAGTGCCCATGTAACCAATCAAATTGAAATCATTTGATGTAGAATATTAAATTCCATGGCTTTTGGTGCCATTGACATATTGTAAACTTATATTTCATGCTTGCTAATATGTTTCCTTTAGAGTCTACATGAACCTAGAGATTAGACTAACTGCATACATGATATCAGGTTTTGTTTCTATTAAATACATAAAACTTCCAAGCATACTTTTATATAATGTTGGATCCACATTGTTACTGCAATCATCTTTTGTTAGCTTTAGACTTGTTGTGTTTGGTGGTGGTGTTGGCTTGCTAATTCAATGTCCTAAATTTCTTCAAAATATCTCTTGCATACTTGGTTTGATATATGAAAATACTTTCATTTGTTTGTTTAACATCAATAAGAAGAAAGTATCCAATAAATCAATGTTTGTCATTTCAAATTATTTCTTCATTTTTGTTTTGAACTCTTCTATGGAAAAAATGTTATTTCGAGTAAAAAATAGATCATCTACATATAAGCAAACAACTAGCATTTCACCTTGATTATTGACTTTGATGTAGAGTGTTGGGTCAATTTTTATTTTACTAAAATCATTGCTTAACAAGTATGAATCAATATAAATATACCAAGCTCTGGGCACTTGCTTGCGCCCACACAAAGATTTTTTCACTTATATTCCTAAAATCTCAAAAGAAGGTGTTTGTTCAATAAATACTTCTTCCTTTAACACACCATTGACAAAATCTGATTTTACATCCGATGCATTTTCCATTTACGTTAAGTAGTTGTTGTCAAGCCAACTCTTGTTATTTCTATCCTTGATACAATAACTAAAGTTTCATTATAATCTCTTTCATGTAATTGCTTATGCCCTTTGACCACAAGCCTTGCTTTGTGTCTTTCAACTCTGCCTTCTATATTGTTTTTTGTTTTATAAACCCACTTCATGCCAATAACTTATTTTCACGTTAGAAGGTTTATTAACTCCCATGTCTCATTTGTCTCAATTGTTTGCATTTCTTCATACATGGCATAACACCATTTTTTCTTTATCTTATAGAATCATAAGAAAAAAGGGTCAAATTTAAAAAAATAGCAAAATTCACCAATTCATTATCGTCATCTTCATACTTGGATGCTTCATATATCTCCTTCAAGTTTTTTGTTTTCCTTGAAGATATCTAGTTTCTTCCTCTTTTGTTGAAAGTACTAGATGGAACTATTGCCTAGGAAACGACTTGGGATCTTGTCATTGGAGGTGTCACTTGGGCAACATCTTGTGATCCATATTGAATGCCAATGATTTGAGATATTGTTGCGGTGATATCTTGTGTACCATTTGAAAATTCCATAGAAGGTATTGTTGCAGTGACACCTTATGTTGTTCCTTGTTGATCATCCCACACTTCATCTTCAGTTAAATCTCTGTTGATTATTAACTCGATTGTGTTAGGATTGTATAGTTGTATGTCTTTCACTACTCACTATATCCAATAAAGATGCATTTTTCTCTTCTATCATCCCATTTCTCCCTTCTTTCCGTGGGTATGTGTCCATATGCAAACCAACCAAAGTGTTCAACACTGGGATTTTTCTTACACCTTGCCTCTTTGGGAATCATGTTATGAACACTTCATATGGTGCATCTATTCAACAAATAAACTCTCATTGCTATTTCCTCAATCCATAATTCATTGGTCAATCCCTTATTCTCCTAACCATTTCCTAAATGGTTCCATTTTTCCTTTCTACCACATCATTCTTTTGTGGTTTATAACTTGTAGTAAATTGCTTCTTGATTTCATGTTCTTTGCAAAAATTTAAAAATTCATTTGATATGTCTCCTTTGTCAATGCTCAAGACCTTTATGATGTATCCACTATTTTTTTCAACTAGAACCTTGAAATACTTGAAGATTTCAAAGTCCTTAGAGTTATTCTTTAAGAAATAGACCCATGATTTTCTACAAAAATCATCTATGAATGTTATAAAGTATTTATGTTTTCCTAAAGAGGGGGTTTTCATAGGACCATATATATTTCATTGAATCAACTCAAGTAGAGCTCTTGTTCTCCACAATTTAGTAGAGGGGGAAAAAATTCTATGTCATTTTCTCGAAATGCAACACTCACCAAATTTATTAGGTTGTTCAATCAAAGGAAATCATCTTACCATTTGCTTCTTATACAACAAATTCAACACATTGAATTTCAAGTGACCATATTTTAGATGCCACAAACTGGATTTGTCTATTGTGTAAATGTTGAATGTAGATGAGAATTCATTTTTCATGATTAAAGGAAACATCATTGATTTTTTCATTTTGTCTGCTACAATTTGACTATTAATGCCATTTTTATAAAAAAATAATTCATTATTTATTCTCAAACTTAACCCTATATCCCTTTTCAAGTAATCGTCCACACTAATGAGTTTGAATTTTAAACCAAAGACATAAGGATTTGTTTCTTGTCACCTTGCTTAGTGCAAATGACTTGATAGCTACTTTACCTATGATTGATACTTTGTTGTTATTTCTCATTCTCACAACAAAGTTTAGCAATTTATGAATACTAGAAAACATTTCTTTCTTTCTACTCATGTGGTTGCTACAACCACCATCTAAGTACCAATGTCATATACCCCATCCACTAAATAATCAAAACATGACTAAAATTTGATTTAATTTTGATTCTCTATTTTCCCCATTTTCTTTCGAATATGGACTAAATCCAAGATAGTTCGATAAACCATTTCCAATTAACTTGATGAATGCAATTCCTCATAACATATATGGAGATCATTTTAATAATTTAATGTATTTAGTAATATACTACATAGCCCATCTACATCAAATCCCTTGATAGATTGAATTTTAGGTGTTGATAAAAGTGTAAAATAATAAGGTGCACCGAAATGCCATGGGATTCAAAAGTAGTAATAATCTATCATCATAAAAAGGAAAAGCTTCTTGTAGTGTAACTAGTTACAAAGGAAAAACAATGGTTCCACACACACACACACACACACACACACACACACACACACACATATAAATTGTGAATTAATGGGAGAGTGACCTAGCTCTGAAAGGAAGGTGGTAGGAAGCCTATATGTCAAAACTGAATTAATGCCCTGGGATGGATAATTCAGCTTCTTCACTCGTGTAGTATGAGTATAGATCAAGAATCAATATTTTGTGCTTTACATGTAACTCCATGGATGGCTATCCATCCACATTTACTAGATCAATCAAGGTCATCAACTCGAAGATCAATGCAATCATACATGAGGAAATGGGTGGATTAGAATGTTATGAGGTTTTCAGGAACACGCACAAAAATTGCAGATTAATGAGAAACTACTACCTGTTTCTTTTCCTTGGGCACTAACAAAATTCCATTGGGTTGTTCCCTTTTGGTTCTTTCAACACCTTTCCATCTGCATATCAACAATTTCAAAGTGGAGCTCCTGAGGCTACTAACCAACCAAGAATTTTCTCATGCTTATGAAGATTTTGATGGTCGTGTTTCCTTAGATCATTCATGACCATACATAGCCAAGAGAGTGCATCCATACTACTTGTTCACTATCCTTACATGAGATTTGTCGAAATCGTGCATTACAATATTTTGGGGTGCTCCACTAGGACGAGCGCATCTTTTACAAACCAGTCTTCACATGGGCATGATTAATTTAATAAATGAGTTTCAAATCCATTGACGATCACACAAATTGGTGAAGGTAAAATAGAAGAGATACTATGTGTGCCACTACAACCTTTGGGTGAGATCGGAAGAGCGGTTCAGCAGGAATGCCGAGACCGATCT
>CBVK0100635616.1:0-11322 GCA_900067695.1 Picea abies | reverse complement strand
TCTAGAAGCGGAAGCTTCTATTAAGTCTTCTTACATCCGCCTTATTCTATTTTATTGAAAGGACTTATTAATATTGACCGTTATTACATCCGAATACATTGATCTACCTATGTGCGGGTTAGGACCTTAACAACATCAAATAATCAAATATGTGTAGTTTCGTTTCTACTTTGAAATCCCTAATTAAACTTGATGGTCCACATGTCCTTGCCATATTTTTCTTTGTAAATTGTCACCGTTCATCCAAAGATTTATGTATTAAAATATATATCGGTTGTATGTATTCTACAATTGATGATTTGATATATTTTTCTTTAAAATAAAAATTCATATATTTTTCTTCAAAATAAAACTATTCAAAAGTAACAAGATATTAAAATTCAAAACTCATATATTTTATATATTTTTTTAAAAATAAAATTATTCAAAATTAACCTGACATATAAATTTAAATTTTAAATTCATGGATTTTATATATTTTCATAAAAATAAAAATAAAACAAACTATTAAAACATGATATTAAAATCATTAAATTGTGTATAACATGCTGAATTGTGCATTATTTTAGTGTCCTTATATTATTATATGCCGCTCAAAAAAAGATATAAAGAGGATGAACATTGTTTTACAAAACCAAAATTTTATTAATAAAAATATACATCATAAATAGGATAAACATTGTTTTACAAAACCAAAATTTTATTAATAAAAAATATAAGTCAAGTATACTTTTCAATACAAGTGAAGCTTTTTAATCTTTATAGGTTTCTCTTTTCTCTTCTTCTTAATAGTTTTTTTTCTTTTCTATTTTCACGTAATCTTTGTATGCGTCCTTTTCACTAAGTTTTTGTTTTCTTTTTATCTTGCAGATATGGTAAAACTTTTCTTTCTTGTTCATTCCTTATTTGTTTGAGTTAGTATTTTCTTTTCCATCTTTTGCATTTTTAATTGATATTTTAGTGTTAATTATTTTTATAAGTTGATTCGTTTTCTTTTCCATCTTTTGCATTTTTAATTGATATTTTAGTGTTAATTATTTTTATAAGTTGATTCGTGGTTGAGTTGATATCTTTATATTTTTATGGTTTTCTTCAAATTCTTTATCAATATTACATATAATTTGGATATCCTTTTTAGGACGTGGTTTAGGAATGTTGTTTGTGTGTATTGAGCCACCTAATATTTTAAGTTAAAAAGATGAGAATTTAGCAACTTATTATTTTATTATATTGTGGGAAAAATTTAAGACTCAAAGTTGGTCAATAACAAGGCTTGAAGCCATTACAACAATACATTCATTATGAGCTCAACATGTCACTTGTGGGAATTGAACATGGGTGGGAGTGTTACCCCTCATTTTGGCAGGGATATTCCTATGTGTTTTGATGAGCATGACCCTCATTCTGGAAATGGTATTCACATGCATTTTGATGAGCAAGACAGTTTGATGGCATGACATGACACTTCTTGAGTAGTCGACTTCATTTTGATTTGTGGGATTGTTCACATTGTTTTGAGGCATCTCACGTTTCTCAAGGCAATGGTCACACCTCTAGGGGCATTTTTTGGCTACATGTGCACACATGGACCTCTCCTTGGCATGCCACGAAGAAGAGTATGGAACACTCTCCTTATTGGTCAACTTAAAGTCGATTTTCAGTTAATTTAATGGACAACCTACAGCTGGAGAAGTTATGACAGACATGGGGGTATTTTTATAATGTGGAGGGGTCACTTAGGTGACTTTTTGAAGTGGAAAATGCTTGAAGGGATGATGTGGTACACACTTAAAACACTCATGATGATTTGGACATGACATAAATAGGTATTTCTCAAGGCAATGGTCACACGTCTAGGGGCATTTTTTGGCTACATGTGCACACATGTACCTCTCTTTGGCATGCCACGAAGAAGAGTATGGAACACTCTCCTTATTGGTCAACTTAAAGTCGATTTTCACTTAATTTAATGGCCAACCTACAACTGGAGAAGTTATGACAAACATGGGGGTATTTTTATAATGCGGAGGGGTCACTTAGGTGACTTTTTGAAGTGGCTAATGCTTGAAGGGATGATGTGGTACTCACTTAAAACACTCGTGATGATTTGGACATGACATAAATAGGTATTGTGACAATGTATGAGCTAGACATGAAGGATGACCCCATTGAATTTGGATGTCAACATGGTTGTTGTGGTATTTCATGGCAAACTTTTGACTTGGAAAGTCATCCTCGTGCTTCATGGAGGTCCCTTCACCTAAGGTATGGGCATGGCCATTCTTTTTAGGTCTATTTTGGAAGTAATATAACATCATATTACACCTTTTTGGAGTTGTTTGCATGGAGTCGCCCATTGGTTGGGGTATTGTTCACCTTTCGAGACTACACGTTGGACACTTGTTGACTTGGGAGGCTACTTCACCATGATTTGATTTTTGGACCAAGGTAACGCTGGCCATCTACATGCTTTGAAGCCTTTGGAGGCTAGATGTGGCACCTTGAGGACATATTCACCCTCCCTGGAGGAGACAACCTCCCTTTTTGGGGATTATTTCATCTTGTGCATTGTACATGTGGCTTGACCACTTTTAGTTTACTGTTGTTTTAGATTACTTAGTGGTAGTTTTGATTTTCTTAGCCTAGATCTAAGGAAGCACTTGAGATATTATTATTTTATTATAAAAGGAAGTTGGCCTCACTCTATAAATAGAGGAGTCATTGCTCATTTTGAACTCATGGTTGGATAATTTGGAGTTCTCTCTTTTTGGAGCCTAATCGATATATCTTTCTTGGAGCATTTGTGTTGTTAAGGGTTCTTTCTTTGTGAATGAATGTTGTCAACTATTAAACATTTTCCTACTTGGTTTTATTTTTTGTGCATGAATATTGATGGTGGAATTTTTCAAGTTTTCTACAAATCCTTTCAATATCGATCCATAGAGGGATAATTTTATCATGTGGAGGAAGAAGTTTAGGGTTTGTCCTCATTCTTCCTTGTTGATTTGCGCTCATGAGTCTCTTCATTTTCCATGTGCTCACTAAAGAAACATTAGTCTTGATAAAATGAGCTCTAACAATATATTCAACCCCATCCTTTAAAAGATGATATTTATTCTCTTTGCGATAGAATATAGCTTTCCTGTCAAATAAATATGGACTATCCAAGACAATTCTGCAAATGTGAAGACGCACAACATCTAACTCAACCTCGTCAAAGAACTTAGTTGTAATTGCAAATCTGATCTTACACTGTTTTGTTACCTGCAACTTAGCATCTTCACATACCCATCCTAATGGATAAGGCTTTTTATGAGGTGTCATCTTTAAACCCAACTTCTTAACAATTGCTTCAGATATTAGGTTAACTTGATATCCATTGTCAAATAAAGTATCTACCTTTGTATGCTTGACTATAAATTTGACATGAAAAAGATCGCTTATTTTCTTTTGATCAGTATCACTTTCCAAATTAGCAGATTGAACTGAAGAATTTGAATTGATAGTTGATATACCTTTGCTTCATATTTTGCCATGATCTTAGATTCATCCCTGGAATCTGACCCTAGATATTGATGAGGTGATGCAACAATGTTCTACTTCCCTTTATTCTTGAATTTCTTTGATCGTAATTTTGGATGCAACTTCCAACACTGTGATTCCTCATGTCCCTTTTTCTTACAATGGGAACATGTAGGTTTTCCCTCAACTTGCTTCACTGTAGCCGATTTCTTACTCTTCCATTTACCTTTCGGTTTCTTTTCAAACTTGAATGGATTCTTATCTTCGCTCACATGCTTACCCTTACTAGCCTCTAGATTTGTAGCTTGTATGGATACCTTATCAATGTTAGTAGGGTTAAACATTAAAATAGTATGATGAAGATATGGGTGCATGGCACCAATATACTTCATAAGAGTTTCATGGGTATACAATGGAATCCCTAATGATAATGCCTTCTTTTTTAATTCATGTGTATATTCTTGAATATTCTGGTCTTTACCATGTCTTAGATGTTGTCATTCTATCATTGTCGTTTGTGTTTGTGCCAATGAATAGAATTATTTTCTTATAGCTTTAGTAAAATTATCCCAAGAAGAGATGACTTTACCCTTTTGAACAAGATAAACTTGCATATTACTCTCCCACCATATCAAGGCTATGCCACTTAATCGAAGAGAAGCTAATGATATTCTTGTAGCTTCGTCCATAATCTTTTGAACCCTGCAATATACCTCTATTTTCTTGATCCAGTTGTCCAATTTCTCAGGGTTCAGTTCTCCATCATAGGTTGCAATTCAAACTTGACATCCCATTTTAATAAAGGCAGATTATGATCATACTTCTTAGAGGACTTCTTTCAACGAGAAGAATGTTCACTTGCTTCATAAGAAGATGATGATGAGAATGATGAGGGGTGTTCTGAAGGTCCACCACCTTCGCCTCCTCCTTCTCCTTTTACCAAAGATTATCCACTTATTGGATTTTGAATTCTTCGTTGCAAATCATCTATTATCTCTCTCATCAAGCAAAGTGTATCTATAATTTCTTCTAGACTCATGGGAGGATCTTCTCCTTCCTTTCCTTCAGAAGCCATCTTGTGCTTACAAAATCTTCTTTCAATTTCAAACTTATAACTTGCAAGATCTCCTTTACCAAGTTTGAGTTTGGCTCTTGTAAGCATTCACTTGCAAAAACTTGTCAAACCTACTCTAATACCAGCTTGATCTGAAAAATCCTTAGATTTTATTTAGTCTTTAACACATTTAAACATCTACTTGATCTTTGAAATAAAAAACGGTCGCTTGACTATTTACAATTGACATGTGAGATACTTATCTAACCATATACACTTTAATGATAAATAACTTACAAATAACTGAGCATAAAAATGAAAAACAATAATGAAATCACATACACAAGTTTGATAACAGAGTTCACCCGATTTGGGCTACGTCTTCGGGTCCGCTTTCAATAGATACATCTTTATTAATTCTCAAATGCTTGTGTTTTACAATGATCGTTTTACATATTGCTCAAATGTAGAAACATAATGCACTGTTGGATTCCTTGCGAAAAATTGTGAAAAATGAGTATAAAGTTCTTAAAATTCCATCAAGGGACCTCTCGACACACTTTACGGTGTAGCCTCAAAGTCCTTGTACCCTCAAGCACGCACTTTGAGCCATAATATTTGCAATTATGATGTGTGTACCATTCTCTTGGGCCACGTGCCATTAAATAGGGCACAGGACCTTAACTGCCCTCCCGATTCCACACTACCCTTTAACTATTATTTATGGTGTAGTTGTAACCAACTAGAGTTAACAGAGTGTTGGTTAGCAGAGTTTGTTAGGTTGTTGGATATAATAGGAGGTCTGAGGTTCAAGCCTTGCAAACTCCTATATATAGCATTTTGTTGCCACATATATATACGTTGGTTTGAATGCATATGGCATATGGTTTAAAAACCCTCATGAAATATACACCTTACAGTTACATTGGATTGTATGTGATCATATGTTATAGTAGGGGTCGAGGGATTAGGCCCTCGGCCCTTTTTAAAACCCAACTAATACACCATACAACTTTAAATAAAACTCACACCTAATATGGTTAAGTAACACTTGCATGGTGTATTGGTAATGGATGTTTGGTAAAGGTTATGGAGGTCACGGGTTCGGCCCCTGTCGACTCCATAATTTTACATAACTATAACCATTAATGGCCAATGGGATATTTCCATGTGGTAGTCTCTCATTGGCTATCCCTTGCCATGTGTCAACATGTAATTGGACCACATAACTTGTACGATCTGCCAACACACATGCCTAGTCGACGTACGGACATACCACGTGGAACCTTGGGGTGTGGCCACGTCATCTTTATGGCATGTATGGTCCTATTCCACGTGTCACCCTTCCAATGGTGACACATGTCACCTTTCCCCTTTGACTTTGACTTTTAGACCAAGTTGACTTGAACTTTGACCGCTCATAACTTTTGCATA
Source organism: Picea abies (assembly GCA_900067695.1). NCBI lineage: Eukaryota > Viridiplantae > Streptophyta > Pinopsida > Pinales > Pinaceae > Picea > Picea abies. The sequence continues at coordinate 5,312 of CBVK0100635616.1, read as the reverse complement.
CGAACTCTATTTGAGGCGATTTTTGTGTCGTTGGAAATTTGTTGTCGACCTCTACGCATTGATGGTGTTTTTGAGAGCATTTGGGATATTTGAATTTTGAGCATTTTTGAACCATTTTGGACCTTCGTGGATGTTCTAGATCCTCCTAGACCTTTATGAGCATTTCCGAATCCTCCTGGATCAACTACCCCAGGGGAGTCATCACCACATCCAACCACCCGAGCATATTACACTTATTATTTATACTGCACTATATTTATAAAGGATTGGTGAAGGGTTAGTGAAGGGTGGAGTGACAGGGTGGAAAGGAAGTTGCCTATGAAATGTGGAGGAAATGTGAAATTCGTGTGGAGTGGAAAGGACAACATTTCTTGTGAAACATAAGGCATTTGAATGAGAAGAGGAACAAGGTTGAATGGCCTAGAACCTAGTTGTGTTCTCTCCTTTCTCGTCGAGCAGTTCGCCCTGTTCATGCAAATTGACCTTCAATTTTCAACTTTTTTCGTGAGCACCACCAAAACCACGAGGGTTTGATGAAAATTAACATAAGAGGTACCTGCACGATGTTATAGAAATCATGCATGAAACCCTCTGTGCACATGACCCTAGTAGAGGCTGAGTTCCTTGAAAGGCCCATAAGTTCAAATTATGAACACAAATTCTGCTAAGAATAGTATTACGGATGGTGCAAACACACAAACCCCTCCCCCACAAAATATTTCTTTATGCTCCACCTCATCCCGATAAGTATCCTAACAAGTCTCAGATGCCTAAACACTCTCAGAAGACTGAACCATACCAGGGATAGAAGCAGGAAAGAGGACTTACAAGGATATATGCCCATCAGTTGCATGCCAAAAAAGATAGATGTAAGATGAAAGAGTGATTTCATCCGCAGAACATATGCATGTCGGGGTTTATAGGATGATATGCACATAGCCAACCTATCAGATCTACATGTGTTGCATGTCACTTTGCAGCACATGGGCCCGAAATATCTAATGGTCCAGATCTACTCCCCTCCAATCCAATGATTTTTGTCATTCTTTGGACTTGACCTCGCGGGATTTACCATTGTTTTTTCATGCCATCACACTTCACAGTTTTTCCCATAGACCTTAGATTGCAAAGCTTGTGGCCTCACACCTTTGAGCTCAACCCTTTGCCATGCCACATGATTTGTTCACAACCTGCAAACCACAGACCACGTGGACTTAACCTCCCATGGACTCTTCCTACGAGTCTGACCCCACAAACCTCTTTGTGGATGCTTCTTCATGAGACTAAACCCGCGAGCCTTCCTTACCATCGATCCCAAAAAATGGTCACGAGAAAATCTCATTGTCCAACAAATGATCAAGATTGACTGTTGACACTTAGGTGATTTTTTCTCGATTTCGAAACAACTCCTCTAGATGGATTCATACTCAAATCCTCCTGCAAGTTGTAACCCACAACAACAATCCATCCCAACAGATAGAACGATCTGGATCCAATATCAATGCCTAATGAACAGTCAGGGTTGGATATCACTCGACCTCTTTTCAAAGTAAGTTGAGGGTCCCACCTGTACCTGATGGCCACGTGTCAGTCTCCAAATCATCTACCCTTGTTGATGAATCCCTGACAAGACATGCCAACATGTCATGTTGACTAAACATGCTTACGTGGTATCATCCTCTGCACCTAGCCCTCACGATGCAATGAGCTTGTTTAATAGATTAAATGGTAGACATATGTGTTGATTGATGGCTCAAATTATCATAGGTTTTTAAGCTACACATTCTTTAACCAGCCAATGGGACCAAAAAATTTGATGGTCTAGATCTACTCCCTACCAATCCAATGGATCGTATCCTTTTTTGAGCTCACACTCATAGGCTTTACCATTAGGTTTTCACGACACCACACTTCATGTTTTTTCCCTCGCATCATCGGGTTCAGCCCTTTGCCACATTGGACAACCCATATCCAATCTCAATGCCCGATAAATGGTCAAGGTTCAATATCACTCGAACTCTTTCCAAACTCAACTAAGGGTCCCACCTATGCATGATGGCCATGTGTCAACCTCCAACTTGTTTACCCTTGTTGAAGAGCCCCTGGCACGACATGTTGATTTCCTTAAGTATATTGTTGTGCTTCGATAGTTTTATACCTAATTCATCATAACCAACTAATTTATTGCTTATTTTTCTATTTTTCTTTTTCTTTTTATTTCCTTAGTTATTTTGACTTTCATATTTATTTTTTCAGTATTTTTCTTTTCTTTTATTTATTCTCTTATTATTTAAAAAAAAAGAATGCATCCATTCTAAGGCTAGGCTTCCACAAAGTGGTTTTTGACCTAGCTAATTACTATTGGCACCTCCAAGGAGGTTTCCACCAATAGTCATCTTGATTGTTTTTATGGATGGCATTTCTTTAGTCTGGCGTCGTTGACAACTTTATCAAACAAGCACCCTTGAAAATTTCTTAGTTGCACTGCACCAGTTGGTCGAATATCTTCGACTGCAAATGGTCCCAACCATGCAATTTCCAAATTCCTAGATTTTATTTTTATTCGAGTGTCATAGAGTGGCACCAAATCCCCTTGTTGAATGTCCTTTTAAGGTGTCTATCATGCTACACCTTTTGTTGTTGCTTCTGGACTTCTTGATGGTGGAGATCAATTGGTATTTCCTCTTATAACTTGCTCAACTGGTGGAATTATTCTTGTGTGTTCAAGGTAAAGTCATAACTAAGAACATAGGACACCCTTTCTATATTTGTCCATAAGTGTAGAGGGACTACGACTTCTTGCCCATATACCAATTTAAAGGGTGTGTGACCAGTCAATCGCTTATATACAATCATGTATTCCCACAATACTACTGCTACCTTATCATCCCAATCATCATGGTCAATTCCACAAATTTTGGTTAATCTTGTGTAAAGGGTTTTATAGAATGACTCGACCACCCCATTTTCTTGTGGATGATAGGTGGATGTTTTCTCATGATCAATCATGAATTTATACAGTAGTACATGGATTGTTCCATTGACGAAAATGTGTTCCTTGGTCATTGATGATAGTCAAGGGACATCCAAACCTTGTAATGATATTTTCATAAATAAATTTGGTTGTGATCTCCTTAGTACATGACTCGACCAATTTTGCTTCTTCCCACTTTGTGAGGTATTTGACCATTGTGATTATGTATTTTTCTCTTGTCCATATTTCTCTTTTGGGAAATAGGTCAATGAATTCGGAACAAATTTCAAACAGTTAACAAGGGTTTATTGAGTGTAGGGGCATCTCATCTCTTATTAGCGGTCGACCCATTACCTGGAAAATGTAAAAAAAAAAATCACTTTCCACTAAGAATCCCTATGCAAATTTGGCCACCAAAGTCCTACCCGAAGGATCTTTTTTGCACTTGTGTCTTCTTGGTAATGACCACCCGCAGTTCCCACATGTGCTTCCTCCATTATTTCCTCACATTCATGTTTTAGAGCACATCTTCTTAGGACATCATCGAGTCCTAGCTTATATAAAAACCCATTCATCAATGTGAATGGGGCAGCCTTCATTTCCATAATTTTCTTATTTTTATTTGGGAGGTCTTCGGGTGCCTTTCCTTCTTCTGAAAATTGAACTATTTCTCCAAATTCTATAGGGGAAGTTGTGTCTTAAAACAGATGAGCATCTGGTAGCTCATCATCAATCCTTATGGGGTCTTCACTTCTTTCAAGTTGAGACAGGTGGTTAGGTCCAACATTCTTTTTACCTATTCAGACCATGGTGTCAAAGTTGAATTTTTAAAAAAGTAGTAGCCACCGACATATTCCTCATTGGTGCACTAGATTATTTATGAAGTATTTTAAATCCTGGTGGTCCATGAAAATGTGAATAGATTTTCCAATAAAGAATGATGGAATTTTTTAAGGCAAAATATCATCGCTAATCCTTCTCTTTCTGTGGTCGAATAGTTGTGTTCTATATTGTTGAGCTTATGATTGGCATATGTGTTGGGATAGTTGACTATGCCATCATTTGGTTGAGCCAATACTGTTCCAATTGCCACATTCAATGCATCCACATGAACATCAAATTGCATTTCCCAGTCAGGAAACCTCAAAATGGGGGCTTCCACCAATTTTCTCTTTAGTATTTCAAAATATTCATTATAGTCATGGCTCCATATGAACTCGACATATTTTTTGAGTAGTTTGTGAATGGGAAATGTGATATAGAAATTGTGCGTTATAAACTTTCTATAGTATCCAATATGTCTAAGGAAGATCTTGATCTGCATTTGATTTACTAGTGGTTTTAGGTCGAGAATGACTTTAATCTTTTCCATATCCACTTTTATTCCATCCGTGCATACCACGTGGCCCATCATAATTCCAATGGGTGTGGCAAATATGCACTTATTTATATTTAGGGACAGATTAATCTGTCTACACTGTTCAAGCATTATTCTAAGCTATTGGATATGGTATTTGAAAAGGATGTAAACAGTGCAATCGTCAAAGTATACCACCATGGTCTTATAAATGTATTCCTGAAATTCCTTTACTACAATTCTCGAAAAAAATGTTGGAGCATTTTTTAATCCAAACAACATAACTCTATATGCAAATGACCCAAATTCTTAAACAAAAGTTGTTTTTGATTGATCTTCCATAAAAATTGGAACTTGGTTATACCTAGAGAAGTCATCAGTGAATTAATAACACTCGTGTCTTACCACTTCACTAACTTTATCATCGATGAGTGGAGTCGGAAATGGATTTGTGACAATCAACTTATTTAGTCCCCGGAAGTCGACACAGATTCTTAATTACTTTGGGTTGTGCTTCTTGGGTGGTACAACCACGAGGCTGGCCCATTCAGATTTATCAATTGGGTATATGATGCCTGCAACTAACGTCCCTTCAATCTCTTTCTGAAGTATCGGTTTATTTTTACATGTCAATTTGTAACAACATTTTTTGATAGGCTTGGCCCCTTGTATGCGATCGATTTTCATCTCCCCCATTTCCTTTATCAGTCCTTTTAAATCCTTGTAATCATGGTCAAATACATCTTGGTATTATTTTAATAGGTTGACGATTTTTGCTTTTTGTTTTTTTGTATAGTATTTGCCTATTCAGGCCATTTTTGGTCGAATGTTGGTCGAGATGTCGAAATCCTAAATTTTTAACTCCACGTCCATCCATTCAGAAGGTTTTGACTCATCAAGTTTGCACTCTCCCTCTTTGACCTCAGTGTAGGAAGGAGGAAAGTCTAGCTTGTCTGGTTTTTCTTCTTTTTCATCCTTGGA
>CBVK0100635615.1:0-11322 GCA_900067695.1 Picea abies | reverse complement strand
GCTCTTCCGATCTCACCGAACTGGCATTATGGGTTGAAAAGTAAAATTCTTCCTTTCCAAATATGAAATCAACATTGGATACCCATTTGAGAGTTGTAGATGTGGTCCTGATTGAGAGCATAGACATGTAGTTCTTGGCCTGCATAATCTCAACTTTGGGTCACATTCCAGGCCGCAATTTGAATGAAGTGGTATTATGGATTGAAAAGTAAAATTCTTTGTTTCCAAATATGAAATCAACTTTGGATACCAATCAACTTTGGATACCCATTTGATAGTTGTAGACGTGGTCTTGATTTGTGTGCAGAGATGTGTAGTCCTTGGGCCGCATTTTCTCAACTTTGGGTCAACAAAGTGGTATTATGGGTTGAAAAGTAAAATTCTGTGTTTCCGAATATGAAATCAACTTTGGATACCCATTTGAGAGTTGTAGACGTGGTCTTGATTCACGAGCGGAGAAGTGTAGTTCTTGGGCCGCATTTTCTCAACTTTGTGTCACATTCCAATCCCTAGTTTGAACGATGTGTGATTATGGTTGAAAAGTAAATTCTTCATTTTCAAATATGAAATCAACTTTGGATACCCATTTGAGAATTGTAGACATGGTCTTGATTTGGGAACGGACACGTGTAGTTCCTGGACGACATTTTCTCAACTTCGGGTCAAATTCCGGGCCCGAGTTTGAACAAAGCGGGATTATGGGTTGAAAATTAAAATTCTTCATTTCCAAATATAAAATCAACTTTGTATACTGATTTGAGAGTTGTAGACATGGTCTTGATTTGCGAGTGGAGACCTGTAGTTCTTGGGCCGCATTTTCTCAACTTCGCGTCACATTCCAAGCTCGAGTTTGAACAAAGTGCGATTATCAGTTGAAAAGTAAAATTCTCTGTTTCCAAATATGAAATCAACTTTGGATACCTATTTGAGAGTTGTAGACGTGGTCTTGATTTGCAAGCGGAGTCGTGTAGTTCTTGGGCTACAGATTCTCAACTTCGGGTCACATTCCAGGCTTGAGTTTGAGCGAAGTGGGATTATGGGTTGAAAAGTAAAATTCTTTGTTTCCAACTATATAATTAACTTTGGATACCCATTTGAGAGTTGTATATGTGGTCTTGATTTGCGACTGGAGACATGTAGTTCTTGGGCCGCATTTTCTCAACTTTGGGACACATTCCATGTCCAAGTTTGAATGAAGTGTGATTATGGGTTGAAAATTAAAATTTTTCATTTTGAAATATGAAATCAACTTTGGATACCCATTTGAGAGTTGTATACATGGTCTTGATTTGCGAGTGGAGACGTGTAGTTCTTGGGCCGCATTTTCTCAACTTTCGATCACATTTCAGGTCCGAGTTTGAACGAAGTGGGATTATGTGTTGAAAAGTAAAATTCTTTGTTTCCAAATAAGAAATCAACTTTGGATACCCATTTGAGAGTTGTAGACTTGGTCTCAACTTTGGGTCACATACCAGGGCCACATTTTCTCAACTTCGGGTCAAATTGCAGGCCCGAGTTTGAATAAAGTGGGATTATGGGTTGAAAAGTAAAATTCTTCATTTCCAAATATAAAATAAACTTTGTATATAGATTTGAGAGTTGTAGACGTGGTCTTGATTTGCGAGCGGAGACGTGTAGTTCTTGGGCCGCATTTTCTCAACTTCGGGTCACATTCCAGGCCCGAGTTTGAACAAAGTGCGATTATGGGTTGAAAAGTAAAATTCTTCGTTTCAAAATATGAAATAAACCTTGGATACCTATTTGAGAGTTGTAGACGTTGTCTTGATTTGTGAGCGGAGACGTGTAGTTCTTGGGCCACAGATTCTCAACTTCGGGTCACATTCCAGGACTCAGATTGAACGAAAAGGGATTATGGGTTGAAAAGTAAAATTATTTGTTTCCAAGTATGAAATCAACTTTGTATACCCATTTGAGAGTTGTAGACGTGGTCTTGATTTGCGAGTGGAGAAGTGTAGTTCTTGGGGTACATTTTCTCAACTTTTGATCACATTCCAGGCCCGAGTTTGAACGAAGTGGTATTATGGGTTGAAAAGTAAAATTCTTCATTTTGAAATATGAAATCAACTTTGGATACCCACTTGAGATTTGTAGAAGTGGTCTTGATTTGCGGGCTGAAACGTGTAGTTCTTGGGCCACATTTTCTCAACTTCGGGTCACACTCCAGGCCCAAGTTTGAACGAAGTGGGATTATGGGTTCAAAAGTAAAATTATTCGTTTCCAAATATGAAATCAACTTAGGATACCCATTTGAGAGTTGTAGACTTGGTCTTGATTTGCGAGTGGAGAAGTTTACTTCTTGGGCCACATTTTGTCAACTCTGGGGCACATTCCAGGCCCAAGTTTGAATGAATTGGAATTATGGGTTCAAAAGTAAAATTCTTCGTTTCCAAATATGAAATCAACTTTGGATACCCATTTGAGAGTTGGATATGTGGTCTTAATTTGCGAGGGGAGACGTGTAGTTCTTGGGACGCATTTTCTCAACTTGGGGTCACATTCTAGGCCCAAGTTTGAACGAATTGGGATTATGGGTATAAAAGCAAAATTCTCGATTTCCAAATATGAAATCAACTTTTAATAGCCATTTGAGAGTTGTAGACGTGGTCTTGATTTGTGAGTGGAGACATGTAGTTCTTAGGCCACATTTTGTCAACTTCGGATCACATTGCAGGCCCGAGTTTGAACGAAGTGGGATTATGGGTTGAAAAGTAAAATTCTTCATTTCCAAATATGAAATCAACTTTGGATACCGATTTGGGAGTTGTAGACGTGTAGTTCTTTGGGCGCGTTTTCTCAACTTCAGGTCACATTCCATGCCCGAGTTTGAACGAAGTGGGATTATGTGTTGAAAAGTAAAATTCTTTGTTTCCAAATATGAAATCAACTTTGGATACCCATTTGAGAGTTGTAGTCTTGGTATGTATTTGCGAGTGGAGACGTTTAGTTCTTGGGCCGCATTTTCTCAACTTCGGGTCACATTCCAGGCCTGAGTTTGAACGAATTAGGATTATGGGTTGAAAAGTAAAATTCTCTATTTCCAAATATGAAATCAGCTATGGATACCCATTTGAGAGTTGGAGATGTGGTCTTGATTGGCGAGTGGAGACGTGTAGTTCTTAGGATGCATTTTCTCAACTTGGGGTCACATTCTAGGCCTATGTTTGAACGAAGTGGGATTATGGGTTGAAAAGTAAAATTCTAAATTTCCAAATATGAAATCAACTTTGGATACCCATTTGAGAGTTGTAGACGTGGTCTTGATTTGCGAGTGGAGACATGTAGTTCTTTGGCGGCATTTTCTCAACTTTGGATCACATTCCAGTCCCGAGTTTGAACGAAGTGGGATTATGGGTTGAAACATAAAATTCTTCGTTTCCAAATATTAAATCACCTTTGGATACCCATTTGAGAGTTGTAGACGTGGTCTTGATTTGCGAATGGAGATGTGTAGTTCTTGGGCCGCATTTTATCAACTTCTGATCACATTGTAGTACCGAGTTTGAACGAAGTAGGATTATGGGTTGGAAAGTAAAATTCTTCGCTTCCAACTATGAAATCAACTTTGGATACCCATTTGAGAGTTGTAGATGTGGTATTGATTTGCAAGTGAAGATGTGTAGTTCTTTGGGCACATTTTCTAACCTTCGGGTCAAATTCTAGACCCGAGTTTGAACAAAGTGGGATTATGGGTTGAAAAGTAAAATTCTTCGTTTCCAAATATGAAATCAAATTTGGATACCCATTTTAGAGTTGTAGACGTGGTCTTGATTTGCTAGCGGAGATATGTAGTTCTTGGGCCACATTTTCTCAACTTCGGATCACATTCCAGGCCCGATTTTGAACGAAGTCGGATTATGGGTTGAAAACTAAAATTCTTCGTTTCAAAATATGAAATCAACTTTGGATACCTATTTGAGAGTTGTAGACATGGTCTTCATTTGCGAGCAAAGATGTTTAGTTCTTGGGCCACAGATTCTCAACTTTGGGTCACATTCCAGGCCCAAGTTTGAACAAGTGGTATTATGGGTTGAAAAGTAAAATTCTTCGTTCCCAAATATGAAATGAACTTTGGATACCCATTTGAGATATGGAGACGTGTAGTTCTTGGGGCACATTTTCTCAACTTCGGGTCACATTCTAGGCCCGAGTTTGAACAAAGTGCGATTATGGGTTGAAAAGTAAAATTCTTCGTTTCCAACTATGAAATCAACTTTGGATACCCATTTTAGAGTTGTAGATGTGGTCTTGATTTGCAAGTGGAGATGTGTAGTTCTTGGGTTGCATTTTCTCAACTTCGGGTCACATTCTAGTCCCGAGTTTGAACAAAGTGGGATTATGGGTTGAAAAGTAAAATTATTCATTTCCAAATATGAAATCAACTTTGGATACCCATTTGAGAGTTGTAGTCTTGTTCTATATTTGCGAGTGGAGACATTTAGTTCTTGGGCGGCATTTTCTCAACTTCGGGTCATATTCTAGACTTGAGTTTGAACGATTTGGGATTATGTGTTGAAAATTAAAATTCTCTGTTTGCAAATATGAAAACAAATTTGGATACCCATTTGAGAGTTATAGACGTGGTCTTGATTTGCGAGCGGAGACATGTAGTTCTTGGGCCACATTTTCTCAACTTCGGGTCACATTCCAGGCCTGTGTTTTAACGAACTGGGATTATGGGTTTAAAAGTAAAATTCTCTTTTTCCAAATATGAAATCAACTTTGGATACCCATTTGAGAGTTGTAGTCTTGTTCTATATTTGCGAGTGGAGACATTTAGTTCTTGGACGGCATTTTCTCAACTTTGGGTCACATTCTAGACTCGAGTTTGAACGATTTGGGATTATGTGTTGAAAATTAAAATTCTCCATTTCCAAATATGAAATCAGCTTTGGATACCCATTTGAGAGCTGGAGATGTGGTCTTGATTGGCGAGTGGAGACGTGTAGTTCTTGGGACACATTTTCTCAACTTGGGGTCCCATTCTAGGCCCGTGTTTGAACAAAGTGGGATTATGTGTTGAAAAGTAAAATTCTCCATTTCCAAATATGAAATCAAGTTTGGATACCCATTTGAGAGTTGTAGACGTGGTCTTGATTTGCGAGTGGAGATGTGTAGTTCTTTGGCCGCATTTTCTCAACTTTGGATCACATTCCAGTCCCGAGTTTAAACGATGTGGGATTATGGGTTGAAACATAAAATTCTTCATTTCCAAATATCAAATCACCTTTGGATACCCATTTGAGAGTTGTAGACGTGGTCTTGATTTGTGAGCGGAGACGTCTAGTTCTTGGGGCACATTTTATCAACTTCGGGTTACATTCCAGGCCTGAGTTTGAGCGAAGTGGAATTATGGGTTGAAAAGTAAAATTCTTTGTTTCCAACTATGAAATCAACTTTGGATACCCATTTTATTGTTGTAGATGTGGTATTGATTTGAAAGAGGAGACGTGTAGTTCTTGGGCCGCATTTTCTCAACTTCAGGTCACATTCTAGGCCCAAGTTTGAACAAAGTGGGATTATGGGTTGAAAAGTAAAATTATTCATTTCCAAATATGAAATCAACTTTGGATACCCATTTGAGAGTTGGAGACGTGGTCTTGATTTATGAGTGGAGACGTGTAGTTCTTGGTTCGCATTTTCTCAACTTCGAGTCACATTCTAGGCCCGAGTTTGAACGAAGTGGGATTATGGGTTGAAAAGTAAAATCCTCCGTTTCCAAATATGAAATCAAATTTGGATACCCATTTGAGAGTTATAGACGAGGTCTTGATTTGCGAGCGGAGACATGTAGTTGTTGGGCCGCATTTTCTCAACTTCAGGTCACATTCCAGGCCTGAGTTTTAACGAAGTGGGATTATGGGTTTAAAAGTAAAATTCTCTTTTTCCAAATATGAAATCAATTTTGGCTACCCATTTGATAGTTATAGACGTGGTCTTGATTTGTGAGCAGAGACGTGTAGCTTTTGCACCCCATTATCTCAACTTCGGTTCACATTCCATGCTTGAGTCTGAACAAAGTGGGATTATGGGTTGAAAAGTAAAATTCTTCATTTCCAAATATTAAATACTATTTGAGAGTTGTAGATGTTGTCTTGATTTGCGAGTGGACATGTGTAGTTCCTGGGCCACATTTTCTCAATTTCAAGTCAAATTCCAGGCCCGAGTTTGAAAAAAGTGGGATTATGGGTTGAAAATTAAAATTCTTCATTTCCAAATATAAAATCAACTTTGTATACTAATTTGAGAGTTGTAGACGTGGTCTTGATTTACGAGCCGAGACGTGTAGTTCTTGGGCTGCATTTTCTCAACTTCGGGTCACATTCTAGGCCTGAGTTTGAACAAAGTGCGATTATGGGTTGAAAAGTAAAATTCTTTGTTTCCAAATATGAAATCAACTTTGGATACCTTTTTGAGAGTTGTAGACGTGGTCTTGATTTGTGAGCGGAGACGTGTAGTTCTTGGCCTGCATTTTCTAACCTTTGGGTCATATTCTAGGCCTGAGTTTGAACAAAGTAGGATTATGGGTTGAAAAGTAAAATTCTCCCTTTCCAACTATGAAATAAACTTTGGATACCCATTTGACAGTTGTAGACATTGTCTTGATTTGTGAGCGAAGACATGCAGTTCTTGGCCCGCATTTTCTAACCTTCGAGTCAAATTCCAGGCCCAAGTTTCAAAAAAGTGGGATTATGGGTTGAAAAGTAAAATTCTTTGTTTCCAAATATGAAATTAACTTTGGATACCCATTTGAGAGTTGTAGACATGGTCTTGATTTGCGAGTGGAGACGTGTAGTTATTGATTCACATTTTCTCAACTTGTGGTCACATTCTAGGCCTGAGTTTGAACGAAGTGGGATTATGGGTTGAAAAGTAAAATTCTCCATTTCCAAATATGAAATCTAATTTGGATACCCATTTGAGAGTTGTAGATGTGATCTTGATTTGCGAGTGGAGACATGTAGTTCTTGGGCTGCACTTTCTCAACTTCGGATCACATTCCAGGCCCGAGTTTGAATGAAATGGGATTATGGGTTGAAAAGTAAAATTCTTCATTTTGAAATATGAAATCAACTTTGGATACGGAAACGTGTAGTTCTTGGGGCACATTTTCTCAACTTCGGGTCACATTCCAGGTGGATATGTGTAGTTCTTGGGCTACATTTTCTAACCTTCGGGTCAAATTCCAGGACTGAGTTTGAACAAACTGGGATTATGGGTTGAAAAGTAAAATTCTTTGTTTCCAAATATGAAATCAACTTTGGATACCCATTCGAGAGTTGTAGACTTGCTTTTGATTTGCGAGCATAGACGTTTAGCTCTTGGGCCGCATTTTCTCAACTTCGAGTCACATTCCAAGCCCAAGTTTGAACGAATTGGGATTATGGGTTGAAAAGTAAAATTATTCGTTTCCAAATATGTAATCAACTTTGGATACCCGTTTGAGAGTTGGAGATGTGGTCTTGAATTGCGAGTGAATACGTGTAGTTCTCGGGACGCATTTTCCCAACTTGGGGTCACATTCTAGGCCCTTGTTTGAACAAAGTGGGATTATGGGTTGGAAAGTAAAATTCTCCATTTCAAAATATGAAATCAGCTTTGGATACCCATTTGAGAGTTGTAGACATGGTCTTGATTTGCGAGTGGAGACGTGTAGTTCTTTGGGTGCATTTTCTAAACTTCGGATCACATTCCAGGCCCGAGTTTGAAGGAAGTAGGATTATGGGTTGAAAATTAAAATTCTTCGTTTCCAAATATGAAATCAACTTTGGATACCGATTTGGGAGTTGTAGACGTGTAGTTCTTGGGGCGCGTTTTCTCAACTTCGGGTCACATTCCAGGCCCGAGTTTGAACGAAGTCGGATTATGGGTTTAAAAGTAAAATTCTTCGTTTCCAAATATGAAATCAACTTTGTATACCCATTTGAGAGTTGTAGACGTGGTCTTGATTTGCGAATGGAGACATGTAGTTCTTGGGCCGCATTTTTTCAACCTCGTATCACATTCTAGGCCCAAGTTTGAACGAAGTAGGATTATGGGTTGGAAAGTAAAATTCTTCGTTTCCAAATATGAAATCAACTTTGGATATGTGTAATTTTTGGGGCACATTTTCTCAACTTCAGGTCACATTCCAGGCCTGAGTTTGAGCGAAGTGGGATTATGGGTTGAAAAGTAAAATCCTCCATTTCCAACTATGTAATCAACTTTGGATACCCATTTGAGAGTTGTAGATGTGGTCTTGATTTGCAAGTGGAGATGTATAGTTCCTGGGCCACATTTTCTCAACTTCGAGTCACATTCCAGGCCCGAGTTTAAACAAAGTGCGATTATGGGTTGAAAAGTAAAATTCTTCGTTTCCAAATTTGAAATCAACTTTGGATACCCATTTGAGAGTTGTAGACATGGTCTTGATTTGCGAGCGGAAACGTGCAGTTCTTGGGCCGCATTTTCTAAACTTCGGGTCACATTCCAGGCCCGAGTTTGAACAAAGTGTGATTATGGGTTGAAAATTAAAATTCTACGTTTCCAAATATGAAACCAACTTTGGATACCCATTTGAGAGTTGTAGATGTGGTCTTGATTTGCGAGTGGAGACATGTAGTTCTTGGTTCGTATTTTCTAGACTTCGGGTCATATTCTAGGCCCGAGTTTGAACGAAGTGGTATTATGGGTTGAAAAGTAAAATTCTCCATTTCCAAATATGAAATCAAATTTGGATACCCATTTGAGAGTTGTAGATGTGGTCTTGATTTGCGAGAGAAGACATGTAGTTCTTGGGCCGCATTTTCTCAACTTTCCATTACATTCCACGCCTGAGCTTGAACGAAGTGCGATTATGGGGTGGTAAGTAAAATTCAACATTTCCAAATATGAAATCAACTTTGGATACCTATTTAAGAGGTCTAGACGTGGTCTTGATTTGAAAGCGGAGACGTGTAGTTCTTGGGCCACAGATTCTCAACTTCGGGTCACATTCCAGGCCTAAGTTTGAACAAAGTGGGATTATTGGTTGAAAAGTAAAATTCTTCGTTTCCATATATGAAATCAACTTTGGATACCCATTTGAGAGTTGTAGACGTGGTCTTTATTTGTGAGTAGAGACGTGTAGTTCTTGGGCCATATTTTCTCAAATTTGGGTCACATTCCAAGCCTGAGTTTGAACGAAGTGGTATTATGTGTTGAAAAGTAAAATTCTTCCTTTCCAAATATGAAATGAACTTTGGATACCCATTTGAGAGTTGTAGACGTTGTCTTGATTTGCGAGTGGATACGTGTAGTTCCTGGGCCACATTTTCTCAACGTCGGGTCAAATTCTAGGCCCAAGTTTGAATAAAGTGGGATTATGGGTTGAAAAGTAAAATTCTTCGTTTCCAAATATAAAATCAACTTTGTATACAGACTTGAGAGTTGTAGACGTGGTCTTAATTTGCGAGTGGAGACGTGTAGTTTTTGGGTCGCATTTTCTCAACTTTGGGTCACATTCGAGCCCCGAGTTTGAACAAAGTGCGATTATGGGTTGAAAAGTAAAATTCTTCGTTTCCAAATATGAAATCAACTTTGGATACCCATTTGAGAGTTGTAGACGTGGTCTTGATTTGGGAGCGGAGACATGTAGTTCTTGGGCCGCATTTTCTCATCTTCAAGTCACATTCCAGACCTAATTTTGAATGAAATCGGATTATGGGTTGAAAATTAAAATTCTCTGTTTCCAAATATGAAACCAACTTTGGATACCCATTTGAGAGTTGTAGACATGGTCTTGATTTGTGAGCGGAGACATGTAGCTCTTGAGCCACATTTTCTCAACTTCGGGACAATGAAGTGGGATTATGGGTTGAAAAGTAGAATTCTCCATTTCCAAATATGAAATCAACTTTGGATACCCATTTGAGAGTTTTAGACATGGTCTTGATTTGCGAGCAGAGACCTGTAGTTCTTGGGCAACATTTTCTCAACTTCGCGTTACATTCCCGGCCTAAGTTCAAACAAAGTGGGATGATGGTTTGAAAAGTAAAATTCTCCATTTCCAAATATGAAATCAGCTTTGGATAACCATTTGAGAGTTGTAGATGTGGTCTTGATTTGCGAGCGGAGACGTGTAGTTGTTGGGCCACATGTTCTCAAGTTTGGGCCACACTCAAGGCACGAGTTTGAACGAAGTGCGATTATGGGTTGAAAAGTAGAATTCTCTATTTCCAAATATGAAATCAACTTTGGATACCCATTTGAGAGTTGTAGACATGTTCTTGATTCGCGATCAGAGACGTGTAGTTCTTGGGCCGCATTTTCTCAACTTCGGGTCACATTCCATGTCTGAGTTTGAACGAAGGGGGATTATGTTTTGAAAAGTAAAATTCTTCGTTTCCAAATATGAAATCAACTTTGGATACCCATTTGAGAGTTGTAGACGTGGTCCTGATTTGGGAGTGGAGAAGTGTAGTTCTTGGGCTGCATTTTCTCAACTTTGAGTCACATTCCAGGCCCACGTTTGAACGAAGAGTGATTATGGTTGAAAAGTAAAATTCTTCATTTCCAAATATGAAATCAACTTTGGATACTCAATTGAGAATTGTATAACTGGTCTTTATTTGGGAACGGAGACGTGTAGTTCCTAGACGACATTTTCTCAACTTCAGGTCACATTCCAAGCCTGAGTTTGAGGGAAGTGGGATTATGGGTTGAAAAGTAAAATTCTCCATTTCCAACTATGAAATTAACTTTGGATACCCATTTGAGAGTTCTTGGGCCGCATTTTCTCAACTTCGGGACACATTCCAGGCCCAAGTATGAATGAAGTGTGATTATGGGTTGAAAATTAAAATTCTTTGTTTCAAAATATGAAATTAACTTTGGATACCCATTTTAGAGTTGTAGACATGGTCTTGATTTGCGAACGGAGACATGTAGTTCTTGGAGCATATTTTCTCAACTTCGGGTCACATTCCAGGCCTGAGTTTGAGTGAAGTGGGATTATGGGTTGAAAAGAAAAACTCTCCATTTCCAACTATGAAATTAACCTTAGATACCCATTTGAGAGTTGTAGATGTGGTCTTGATTTGCGAGCGGAGACATGTAGTTCTTAGGTCGCATTTTCTCAACTTCGAGTCACATTCTAGGCCTGAGTTTGAACAAAGTGCGATTATGGGTTGAAAAGTAAAATTCTTCTTTTCCAAATATAAAATCAACTTTGGATACCCATTTGAGAGTTCTAGACATGGTCTTGATTTGCGAGCGGAGACGTGCAGTTCTTGGGCTGCGTTTTCTAACCTTCGGGTCACATTCTAGGCCCGAGTTTGAACAAAG
>CBVK0100635614.1:0-11322 GCA_900067695.1 Picea abies | reverse complement strand
GCATTCCTGCTGAACCGCTCTTCCGATCTCACATTCCTGTCTCCTTGTTGACGGTGGACACTTGGTAGAGCTTGTGGATAGTATTATATTCCTCGCATGGGACTCCATTAATATCACGGGATAGGAGTGGTAAAAGGAACGCCCCCATTTACAGTAATTAATCCTTCATTATTACACCAAAGTTGGCCTGGTGATTGGCCTCTCCATTTTGCATCCTTAAAATTTGATAAAAATAGATTGATTCAAAATGATGACACAGAGCAATCAGCCTTTGTGTGAGGCTAGAAAGTCTGAAGTTGTTCAGAGGGGTTTGATAATACGTCTATTTGGTAACAACTTAAGAGTACCCTACTAGTGATGCTTGAGATACCTTTTTCCATTAGGATGGATAAGCCTTGCAGGACTGCTAGAATCTCTGCCTCATGATTGGATGCATGCCCTAATCCCCAAGCGAACTTCACTTTTTTCTTTCCATCTGGGTCATATATTCACCCCTGCTCCTGCTGTCCCAATATGTTATTTCAAGATTTATAGAACAAATTGAAATGGTAATTTACTTCAATTGTATTTACAAAAATTAATTAATTATCAAATTAAGTTAATTAGGTAGAGAGTATATATTTCATTCAAACTTCTATAAAATTTGAAATTATTGTGGAAGGCATTGAAAATATAATTCTAAATCCGCCATGGCCTCCTTTATCTTCTACTTGCCATGAGGAGTTCATTTGCTATCATTTTTGTAATTCTCTTCCCTATTGATTGACTAGTTCTCAGCATGATGAAAAAAGTCAAAGCTACGTGTTTAGTACAAGGTTAATTGCTAGCTGACAGTTTCATAAACTCAGCAATTGATCATATGGAACATATTTTGATGCTTAAAAAGGTGTGCTTCGCTTCTGGTAGTTGATTTCTGGACCCTCCTGATCATTTGTATATGTTACCATTTATGAGTTTTCTTTTTTTCTCTTTTTGAAATATGCTTTGATCTCTTTGTGGATCACCGTTTTCTTAGTCAATTTAATTACTCTCCTTGCCCATCCCATTGATCTCTTTCTGTATCACTCATGCTCGTTTGACATACTTGAAGTTTGTGCTGTTCTTAAGGTTCTGACTTCTTTGCTCCATCGCAGGTGGGATCGAGCCAGGGGAGTTGAAATAGGAAACAAAAATGTGAAACTTGAGTACTTGGAAGAGGCCTTTACAACATCTAATTGGATAGTGAGAATTTACAAAGTTAAGCCACCAGTCAATCGGTGGTGAGATTTGTACTTTGCTTTGGCAGGGCTAAGCAGGGCCTCGACTGATTGCAGAAATCTGTGTTGCGTGTGAGATCCTTGGAATAATTTGCGAAACCTAAGTAGCTTATGAGGCGATTTAGTACAAGAGAGTTATTTGATTTGCGAAATTCCACTCTGACAACAAATCAGTGGTACTTTTTGAGATCTAAGCATGAGATATGGTCGGCTCGCTTTAATAGACTTAGAACACAATTAAATTAGATTGCTTTCTGTATTCTAACATTGAGGCTTAGTTTTGAATGAAATTCTTCAAATATGAGGGGGAAATTTCTATGGTCTGGTTTACATTTTCTTAAATTTTGCCAATTCTTGATAGTAGGACTTTATTATTGAAGAACTTTAATCATGCAGCAGATTATTTATACGTGAAATTGCAACCTGGATCACAATACTTGCCCTGTCAATTTAAATCAATCAGTTTGGTTTTTCTTTTGTTGTGACTTTCTAAATTGTTATACTCGGATTTTTTAAATAGCTAATAGAACCTTAACTTTTAGCAAAGATTAGGCAGACCTTTAAATCGCAAGATTGCTTCTGAAGTCTGGCAAGCACAATATTATAATAAATCTTGCTTTTGATGGGAAACAAAATACTTGTAGTGAATAATATTCTGAAGGGAGTCCAAGTTGAATAAATAGTAATGCATCAGATTTGCAAAATTGCTTTACAAGGGAAAAACAATGTCTTTCACAATTTCTTTCTGTTGATAATTGAAGTCAGCAAGCAACTTTGGTCAGAAGTTTTCTTGAATACGCGAAAGCTTCTAGACGGTCAAATATTATGGATTATTTTCATGATACTAGTTTCTTTTCATTGATTTGTTTTAGTAGGTAATCGCCATGATACAGCGAGTGGATTGTTAACCTAGTTATTTATCTAAAAAGTAACTGGTGACATTAATTCGAATGCTGTAACTGTTGTACTGCAATCCAATTAGTTTGTACAAGATTGGTGAGAAAGAAAATCTTGCTATAGTTAACAGGGCTTATCAATGGTTTTGTTAATATGAAAAGTTGAAAAAAATGGAAACCTAACTTAAAAGTACTTCGAGAAGTTGTGCATAAAAGAGATGAAATCAATAGAAACGAAGAAAATCTGTGTCAGAATTTCGAAGAGAATTTATATCAAAACTAAATGTCAGCGTATATGCCGGTCCTTGTGCAAGATAGGTGAGAAAGGAGAAAAGCTATTTCTACAGGTTTTATCAAGGGTTTTCTTCTCAGGAAAAGACCAAAAAATATGGAAGTCTGGTTTAAAAGCACTCCAAGAAGTTGTGAATAAAAGAGACTAAATCAATAGAGATGAAGAATTTGTGTCAGAATTTCAAAAAGAAAATTTACATCATTAAGAAATAGCAGCATATAGACAAAGTGTCAGAATTTCAAAAATAGAATTTACATCATTAAGAAATAGCAGCATATAGACAAAGTGTCAGAATTTCAAAAATAGAATTTACATCATTAAGAAATAGCAGCATATAGACAAACCTTATGAGTGCTTAGAATTAGTGGACAAACCTGATATGAGTGTGACTCCCTCCCCCAATGGGGGAGGTTGGTCATTGTTTTGCAGAGGATTTTGAAGGCAGCTCCCAAGCAAGCAATGCATCTTTAAATAATAGACGTTACCTCTATTTACACAAGTGGTTGTATTAAGATGTAAGTTATTTTACTAGTAACCTCTTATTGAATGTTCTGGTATTTTATGTCATTGCTGTTGCCTCATCATTCTTGTCATTGGGATGACATCGCCGTATTTTATTGTAATTTTAGTTTTTTATCCTAAGATAACCAGTGATGCTATTAATTGTCATTTTACAAACTGACTAGATTGTACAAAATAGGCCAGAAAGGGTTTATTCATCTAAAAAATAAAAGAAACACAAGTCTGACTTAAAGCACTTCAAGAAGTTGTCAATAATGACAAATGTGTCAGAATTTATTTAATATATGATAGCAGCGTATATGCTGTTCTTTTTTTAACATAGGATTCTGAAGGCAGCTCGTTCTTTTTGTAACATAGGATTCTGAAGGCCGCTCGTAAGTGTTTTTGGCACCTTACAACATACTCCTAAAAGCTAAGCATCCCTCTTCAAAGTGGGCAAAACTCCAACTAACTCCACACTTGTGGTCCATGGAGGAGAGAGAAGTGCAACCTCCCTTTAATTGAGCTAACAACCTTTTTGTAGCATGTGTGAGGTAAAAAAGAGGTTAAAAACATGAATGCCCCTCCTACTAACTCCTCTTTTCATACACCAAAACCTTCTCACGTGTGAGAATGGTTCAAGATGAGGTGTGCCCCTTCTAGAAGCATATAGAGGCCACATGTGTGAGGGAAGAGAGAGAAAATGCACCCTTCTAGAAGGATTTTCACATGTGCCAAGAAATACAAGTCTATGTGGCTCATGCAATGATGCTGCCAAGTGTACAAATTGATGATGTGGACACCTTAGTGATGATGTGGCATCTTTGTCATCATCCACTATGCTATCACAAATCCCAATGTAGTGACATGAAATCCCAGGAAAATTTACACAAATCCTAATGTAGGTAGATATGGTTGAATATAAGTGTATAGATCCCAATGTAGGTACATAGATCTCGAGGCAATGACATGGATCTCGAGGCATAGTGCATGGATTCCAATGTGGGGTGCCCACCTAAACTGATGCATCAAGCTTCAAACCAAGTTATTAGGCAACAAACATTAAGTAATATCCTCTAACAACAACTTAACATTGGTTAATTTTATAAATTGCCTAAGTTTACCATGGTGCAACAACTTCACCCCTATTACTTGTGTCATTTTCCTAGAAAAAAAGTATTTCCGGAGTAATTTGGTTAGATATAGGTAAATTTGATGATTAATCGAAGGAAAACGAAGGGAAACTTTATGTTTTGGCCTGCAAAGTCATTTTTAATGATGTATGAGGTCTTTTATTGGTCCAACTAGCCTTTTTGAGCTCAAAATCTTTATTTTCTGTACTTGTAAGCCTTTGGGAGGAAGCTTTGCTTAAAGTTACCACCTTGACACCTTTTTATCACCCCTTTTTCATATTTTCTTTGATTTTTCATAGTTCTTTTTCTATAGATATGCGTTTGTAACATAGGACTTTGGGGTTGAGCCATTTTAATGAGGTGTGATTGCTCTAGCTTAGTATTTTTTTCATTTTTTAACATTATTGCTATACACCTCTAGCCTTTTTGGCTTTATTTAACTTTGGCTTACATTTTTCTTCATTTAGACCATTTTTCTTCATTTAGACCTTGCTGAATGACATTTGATAAGTCAAACATAAGCATATATAGTAGTTTTTATGAACTAGATGGTAGTGATGGAAAATGTTAGATGTGGTTAGGATATGGATACACAACTCCACCAGATCACAGTAGTAAAATTAGTCCTAAGTCATGACATACTTATCGAAGGATAATATGTTCCCCCATGGTAAAACAAGACAAAATAATAAAATCATTAGCATTAAGAAGTGTTATAAGATCTAACGAACATTTATTACTTTCATGACAAGGTGAAACCATCACACCACTTCTAGATAAGAAACCCACACATGAAATCATAGCACATCAACTGAAAAGATGAAGCATGAAGTGCCATCTGGACAAGCACATATCATCTCAGGTGTAAAGCATATGAAAAATATACCATGGTAGTCATTTGAAAGAACTCATGGATGATGTAGGGTTGGAAGAACAGGGAGATCGGGCATGAACTTGCATATATGAGCAAGAGAGCTTATCCAAGCAACATCGATGCACCCTTAAGAGGGTGGTCTGGAAGTAGTTTCCCCTAAAGAGGCAACAAGTTCAAGTATCCCCAAAGGAAAAGCAATCAAAGAGATGGTGCCCAATGATGTTAGGCATAAGACATCAATTGTGAAACAAAGAGGGCAGTCATATGCTAGTGGAAGAGGTGGTTTTGTAGCCTACTTCGAGAGAAATGATAGTGCCCCTTCCAGAAAACCTACCTCTGCTACTTCCCATAAGAGGAACTTTGAAGACATTAGTGGTGCTAATGATAACAAAGGCGACCAAAACTTGCCACGAATTAAAATTGAGAGAGATCGTGTTGTCTCGAAGAGGAAGAGGTCGATCAAGAATGACTTTGCAGCTCAACCTTAGATGATCAAAGTCATTGATGATATTATGGAAGTTGAAGACTGAGCTGATACGATGCCTGTTTGGGCATTTGGTTGAAGGAGTGAGTCTCTTGTCAGAGCTCCTAGTCTTTTAAGACAACACAATTACCCTAGGCCATGTTAATTTTGATATGCAAGCTAAGAAATTAGGAGACTAGGGGTAAAGGGGAAGAAGCTTTTGGAGAATGCTTTTACCTTGTTGGGTGTCAAGGAACTAGGAACAAAATGATCCCTTAGGCTACTTGATGCCATTGATGGTATGCTTAGGCATTCTATTTAGGGACAAATTGAAAAAAAAAACACTAAGTTAAAGAGAAGAATTGTTGAATTGGAATCTACATTGATTCCTAGACCATTGTTTACACAACCATTGGCCACCGAGACCCTTGAGGGAGAGACAAAGCATAATTCAGCAACAATTTCTAGAACAAAGAAGGCCCAAGGGTTGCTACAAGGAGTAAGAGAGACAATAGCTACTAACATTGAAGAACAAATGAATTTGTTGATGGATGTTTTAAAACTAGTGAGTAAATCCTCCATCCATGCCATTAAGATTAGTTCTTTGACTAACACTTTGGATGAGCATCTACAAGCTTATTAGGAATTTTGTAGGAGTTAAGTTGAAAATTTCATCAAAGCCCTAGCAAATATGAATGAATATAAAAATAAAAAAGAGTTTCCCTTCAAACGTGACAGTTAGTTAGATTAGGGTTGGTTGGGATGCTCGACTAGATGTTTTACAACAATTGATTACCACTTGTGACATGTTAACCAATAGGAGAAGTAGATTATTTTTTAAAAGCATTGATGTAATTAAGGAGATACATGGACCCTCAAGCATTCATCAAGATATGGTCATTACCAAGGAGGAATATGAATTGAAACTAATTACTTTCAAGACCACATTGGCTGAACAATTTGATGGACTCACCACTTTCTCGAGAAAGGAGATAAGGATGTGGCTAAGCAATATGGTTGTCAAAATTTTTGAAATTGGTTCAATTGTGCCAGAGAAACACATAGAATTAAGCGAATTCCAAAGTGAGATGTTTGTTTTTATAGTGAAGGAGGAGGTCACTATGGGACCCAACATGGATTTGATCAAAGCATGGATTGATACGGCTTTGGAAAATATTGCCAATACATCATAAGGATTTAGTTAAGGTTTGTGAAGCACACATGGTGATATCAATATGTTATTTAAGTGGATTTATTTGATTAAAAAAAGGGGGTTGGGAGAAAGCCCATAATCCAATCCTTCTCAATTGTAAGTTTTCCAATCACGACTTTTCCCATGCTCTTCTTCCCTGTTGTCTTTTAACATTGGGTTCATTCTCTATACATTTTTGCAGAAGAGGAGCCTTGGATTGACTAGTTCCCTCTTATTTTCTTCCAAGCCTTTTCTAGGTTCATGGGAGCCACATCCCCGCCCTCAAGGATGAATGTATTTAAATTCTATGTTTATTGGTCATTGAGATTTTGGTAGAGGCTGTATCAACCCACTTTGTTTCAAACAATCTTAAATTTTGTCACATTTGGGATTCCTATTGTTTAAAAAGTGGCCCTAGCTTACTATTTAAGCAATCATTTGTCTTTTTTGAATTCCGTTTGGGCCTAAATCAACGAAATCTTGAGTAGATGGCTCTTCTTGGTGCATTTGATCTTGAATGAAAGTCTTTTAAAGTTCTTGGATGATCCTCTCATGCTTTTATTTCTTTATTTTCTCTTAAAATCTTGCAATATTTTAAATGAAAGTCTTTTAAATGCTTTTTGTTTATCAGAAAATCTTGCAATTATCTTTTGTTTTCTTGTCCATCAATGATTGAGTTTGATTGGTCCTCTCTCAGGCATCATTGTGCTCTAAAAGAAAACCTGCTACCTTTTGTGAGTTAAATATTAGTCGATTCTTGTTGTTTAACATTCACCCATTACATTCATTGAGCGACATCAAGAAAATATGAACTCAAGGAGAGAAGTGTCGCCTCTTAAAAAGAAAGGAAGGGAATTTTGGGATCTTCTCGTGACCGCTCCATTGTTAGGCCTTTTTCATTTGACAAGGAAAATTGATTAACAACTATGAAATCCCAAATGTAATTAATGATTATGAAACATATGATAGGAAGTGTATGATAGACACACCTATAACACACATGTTGCTTATGCTAATGGAAGATAGGCATGACTCTCCTCTCCACATATGTATGCTAGACCAAAATGAGGTTACGAAAAAACTCTTATTCACATTATAACCTTGAGACATATTGATAGGAAACCACATACATTGAGGATTTAGAAGCAAGGAAAGACATGACTTAGAGAGGCATTGGCTCTCTAGAAGAATACACAACTTATAATGGGTCTAAAGGGGATGGCGACATGCTTTGATACACTATGTATAACACAACATTGCCTCTAATTAATACATTGTTAACATGCACTGATCAATGTGTGATAAGACTCAAATGTGTCTTATGTGTTTTTGTTGCGCTCGATATTATGAGCTTAGGATCTTGGCTATGGACATTAAGAAGAGGTCGTCATGTGCTAGAATTACTATACAATCAATTAATACACTAAACTGGTAACTTGAGGAAATGAAGAAGACATTGGCTATTCAGGAAAGATGTGATGAAAATATAATTGGTCAATTTGAGAGCACAATGGTACAATTAATTGATGGTACACCTTGTTATCGCAGGATTTTTGGCTGTGCAAAGCCCAACACAAGATCCCCAAATCTTGTGTAACTACATGAAATCCTACCACTGTTTTAGTGATGGAGGAGGTCCACCACACGGGAGGCTTTCTCGGTGACCTCAAGGGATCAAAGTAGCAAGTTTTTTAGCCAAGCCTACCGCTCCCTCTCTTGATCACCTAGGTCAAGGAGAATTAAGAGGTAAACATGTTTTGAGTACCTTCCCAAGATAATAACACTTGTAACATATATATGATGATTTCCAAGTACAAGTATGCAAGTAATACCTCTTTAAGACATTGGACAACAAAGATCATTATGGCTGTTATGAAATTGCAACATATTACAATAGTACAACAACGATATATAGATTATAACAACGACAAGAAATACACTTTAGAATTGCAACAATTTACCATGAAAATTTAGCATTAACTCAATAAAACATTGTCCAATTGTTCGATGCAATTTTTGGGTATGTTAAGCCACTATTAGAGCAATGTATGCAACGAATTAGTATATGTTATGATGGCTGTAGCAATCTTTTGCAACATCAACGAGCTTATTAGTGAATTATCTTAAGTCAGTGTTAGTAAAGTTAGTTGGAAGTTTGTGAGAATTGAAAATGAAGAGTTTGTTGATCACTTTCACCACAAGAGAGCTTAAATATTAGTGCCTTTGAGGGCTATGGAGTCTTTACAACAACAAAGCAATAAGTTTGGAGATGAAACTAGCAAAGACTAAGAGATAGGGATTAAACTCTAAGGTGCTAGCAAATTAGGGCTTTAGGGTTTAAACCTTGAGGAGAAGGATTTCTAGAGTGCAAGCACTTTTGGGCTCTAACAACCTTTTCTCCCTTCTTAAATACTTCAACTAGATCAAAATCAAGAGTCTAGGGCTAAAATCCTAAAGTGCTAGAACTTTAGGGTTTTAGGATGATAACCCTAACATGGAGATTTCACCAATTTTGAACAAGAATAACTTTGTGAGAAGAGGAAGCACTTATGCTCCTCTCTCACGGTTTTACCTGTTGATTAAGGTTGGTTGTCATTGATGTCAACCCTTGAAGAAAACCCCGTAGCACAAAGGTTGGGTAATGGACCCAATATTGTTTGATGTAAAGATGACTCATTATTGTCTTGTCATGGTTGATAATAAGTAGAAATGGATGAACTCCAAAGTGGTCCCCTTATGGTGAAAGCCCTCATGGGAAGACACTTTATGGATTGAGTTATCCTAGAAGTATGGTTGGAGAACCCATGCTTATTTGTGGAATAATGAGATGAACTCCAATGAATTTGTCAGTGAAACTATCCTAGATGAATAGTGTTTGTCATGCCAATTCCGGTGGTATGTGGAACGTCACATAACTCCTCACGGTTAGAGAGTTATGACCATGAGAAGTTGGAGAACCCATGTTTGGGTAATGGACCCAACTTTGTTTGATGGATAACGGTATGAGTTTTGATATATTTTTAGGTAATACTATTCTATATGGATAGTACATGTCATTCCATTTCTAGTGGTATGTGGAACACCACATAACTCCTCACGGTTTGAGAGTTATGGCCTTACGAAGTTGGAGGACCCTCATATGTCATCTAGAAGCCCCAAAAGGTCAAAGTAGTCAAAGTGATTTAAGAGATTTTAAAACGTAAATAGTAAAGTGAAGTGATGATTTTACTATAATTCAAAGTGAATACAAAATAAATTAATTCAATAATAAATTTAATGGATAAACTAGAAGTGGGTTAACTCTAAAATAATGAAAGTGAGCAAAGTGACCTAGAAGATCTTTTTAAGGAAGCTATTTGGAGAGTATAAATAAGAGGCAAGGCTCTATCATTTAAGACACACTTGAGAATATTGAATACCTATAGGTGTCTGAGGTAACCAAAGGACATCTAAGCTGAATTTCTGAGGAAAGTGAAGAAAAGAAGGTCAGAATTCAAGGAAGGATAAATTCTTTTGATGATGGTTTCTAAGGTATGTTTTTTTCCGGTCATCTCACCATTTTTGCAATAAATTTTTTTTCTAGAATGATTCAGACCATGAAATTGCTATTCCATTGATGAAACATATCTAGGAATTTGTGGTAAAAAATTCAGCTTGCGGGTCATTGTATTTTTGGAGTTACACTCCATGGAAAATAGGCTTTGTGGCTAGTCCCGAAACTAGTCAAAAACAAGTGTTTCGAGTAAAAACGTCATAACTTCTTCATAACAGATCCAAATTCAGTAAGACCAAATGTGTTGGTTATATTACATTTTGTAGTATGTTGTGTAACATTTTAAGATAAATTCAACTAATATTCTGTGCGGGGCATGCTCTACAAAGTCGCTCTCTAGAATAAGCCATAATTCAACAAGGTGTGCCATTATTGCCATAACTCATTTTCTGAGAGGTTCCAAGTAATGACATCTGGAGGAATTGCATAAAACACACTGAAGAACATTGTGTATCAGTTTTAGATCTTTATTCATTACAGGTACAAAGTTATGATTATTTCAAGTTAGGGTTGTTGACTAATCCAAAACTAGTCTTCTGAGACTAAAGAAACGTTTGACGAAAATGCTAGTCTCTTGTTGTTAAAGTTAAGGAATATTTGCAAGTATGTGATCATATACACTAGGTCTATTACAGAGTTACAAATAATATTTGGATGATGAAATTGATGAGGGATTTTGGTTGAGGTACAAGTTGGGTACATGGTTGAGACAAGTAGTTGATGAGTTGGCACATATATGAGGTGTATAGTTGATGATGTTGGTACATATTGATGAGTCATATTTGATGAGTACTTGACACATGATTGGTACATGGTTGGTTGCACTTGTTTATGGTACAGGTTGATTACATATTGTTTGGTACAGGTTGGTGCATGGTTGGTGCACTTGTTTATGGTACAGGTTGATTACAGGTTGAGGTACAGGTTGATGCATGGTTCAGATTTATTGGTACATGTTTACATCGGTATATCTCACAATGATAGTGTGACAGTGGTTCCATCATTCTACTTCTACTTTAGGGTGGTTGGACAGGGCAAGGACAGGTGGTTGTAGCCACCTTCCAGTTGTAGTCGAAGAACATAGGGGGTTTTAGCCTCCTTCTGGTTGAAGCCAGAGAATTGGGGAGTTGGAGCTTCCCTTAGGTTGTAGCCTGAGAAACTA
>CBVK0100635613.1:0-11323 GCA_900067695.1 Picea abies | reverse complement strand
TATGACTAATAAACAAGGAAAAATAAATCCTAGGTGTGTGTGAAGTAACTTCAACACGAAGTTCATCAGAGCAAGGTCAAGGAAGTATTTGATTAAAGGACTAAAAATTATGATTTTAAAACATGAGACCTTGTTATGAGATGGGATTCCAGGAGGGAAGACAAATAGAAACATGGTAATTGTGACAATATATGGTTTGGTCCTTTTAAAATAGCCAAAATTATGAATAAAAACACCTTTGTCTTACAAAATTTGGATGACAGTGAGATATTTGGGGATCTAGTAAATGGACGTTTTCTAAAGTATTATTTCACATGAAGACCCAAGATTGATTCACATGTACATATTGTTTTATTCTGGTGTATTTAAGTAGCTCAAATAAAGACTCCAAGCCCAATAGAGACAATAGTCTACAATTAGTTCTTTTCTTTTGATATTTTAGAATGCAAGATTAATGATCTTAAATAAAACAGGGAGCAGAGGAGTCATAAACAAAAAAAAGGTGGATATTAAAGTGGGAAAGAAAGGCATTGGTATGCATGGTTCTTAATGTTTTATCACAAAACATTGCCCCCAAAAGGAGCTAGTGTTAGTCCCTAGACACACTGCAACCTTTTTCCCTTGATTTTTAGCCCTTCTTATCAAAAATTTGTTCCTATCTTCTTTTCATAAATATGTTCCCTCATTAGCCCATTCTTCTTAAGTTTATTACACATTTCCTTTTTTTGATTACCTAGGGTGTGATTGCTTTGTTGATATTTATTTTCATGTTCTAGTAAGATTGATTTGAATATTTGCACGGTTTGAGTATGTCCCATCGGAATTCTAGTCAATTTTAATTTTTCCAAAGTTTAAAGGAGAGATAGAGTCACTACAAGAATGTCGCCATTCTTGTAGCGCCTAAACTCATCATTATTTTTTAACGTATCTTGGGGTCTCAAAGATCGTGTTAGTGGTTAGAGGAGCATCCAGAGAATCATGCAACATTTATAACTCTTTTTAAAAAATTATGTTTGATTCAGGATGACAATCTAATGAATACGAGTTTGTACCTACCAGTGCATACATCGAATTCGGGTTTCAGGCCACGATCTTGAGCATTCAAAATTATAATTTGATTGTGGTCTAAAAAAAATTTGCAACCAAAAAAGTCTCTCCATATCAATTGTATGTGCATGGATTTCTAAATCCCTATTCTCGAAACCCTATCATTTGCAATATGACAAGGATTTGCAATCAGTTTAATGGCGCCCAAGAAAAGTGGTTAGGTTAGCCGTTTGGAACCAATAGGGGGTGAATTGATGGGAGCATATCCTAAGATTATGCAGAAATTCATTGATGCAGGTTGGTTCAAATTCTGTTGCAATCTCCAGGGGTACCACAAGGAGGTTTCGATGCTATTTGCAAAAAACTTTGATGATTTTAAAACTCGGGTGGGGGATGTACTAATTTATGTTACATAGCACTCGATAGGGCCAACATGTCACTTACATGTGCAAGGTGAAAGATGGTGGAAGAAAGGTGAATTATCTACAGACCTCTGCAATCAATTTTTGGTCTCAAAACACCATGATCCTGACTGGAGTCAAGGGATCTCAAGTAAATGGCTAAAGGGAGAATGGAGGGACGTTTTGACAATGGTCTGGAAGTATATAACTGGTGAGGGAAGGTATTCTTATGCTTACTATTACCATATGATATTTTTTATGCATTTAAATGGAGATGTAGAGATGAGCTTTTTGTTTTATTTGTTGAAGAGTTTGACCAAAATGACCAAGAGGGTGCATAGTAATCCTAGAACTGCTCATAACAGTTTATTTCACCAAGGTTTGATTAAGATGTTGGTCTTGTATGCATTGAGAGAGGTTCAAGTGTCCCAGAAACAATTACTGACCTCTTTGGGGTTTGATGAACAAGATCCAAAACAAAAGAAACCTAAAGCTTCAACAAGGAAAGAAAATACTTCAAGAAGCTCTGCAAAATTGCAGGAGGTCTCCCCTATAGCAAGACGAACCAGATCAAGTAAAAGGAAACTTGATCACAACAAGAGGAAGAAATCAAGTTGGATCATGAATCCTCTGCTTCAAAACATGAGATTGCAATTTTGACAAAGTATATACAAGGAGAATGGCTAAGCAAAGGATATAACAGTTGCAAGAAGTGAAATCTGAGCCCAAAACATAAACTGATGATGTACCTGTTGAGAAACTCCCATAAGTGAAACATAGTAAAGGAAACAAAGGGTAAACAACCTGTAAGCTATCCCAATATGCCTAAAACAAGAGCTACAAATAGGTTGAGACTTAACTCAAAGGGGCTGTCTAAACCTTCTTTGAAGAAATATAATCTGATCATTTTAGATGATGATATCACAGGGGAAATTAATAAGACCATAAAAGGGAAAAAGGAGCAACCAATGCCAAAAATCAAATATTCTTTCTTAGATGATAAGACCCCTGAAATCACCAAGCAAGAAAGGCTAGCAATCCATATACTGAGGGAAATGTCAGAGATGACATATTTTTATATGGAAAAAGGAGCACCTAGTTTCCCTGAGTCTACAACAGAAGACATTGTTGAGGAGAAATATATAAATGTGCACAAGAAGGAAAGGAAACCTAAAATGCCCAAATTATCTATTGACTTAAATAGACCTACACTAGAAGAAAATCAAGAAGAACCTGAACTACAAGAAAATCAAGAAAAACCTATGATTGGGAGTAAAGATGTGTTGACACCTTAATATTACAAAGCCATTATTGTAGACCTGTGAAAACAAAATCAAAGACTTGTGATACAAAATTCCATATTACAAATTAAAGTCCATAAGCTAAAACATAAAACAAATGAAACTCTACGAATTGTTAAAGAAAATCTGTAAGGTTGCAACAAAACAATATTTTCACATAACTTTATTTTGCAGGAAAGGTCCAAGGGGCAATCTTTTACTCAACAATGAAAAGTTTACCTAGGCCATGTCATTGCACAATGGACAATTTTGATTCGGAAGTGATAGATTTTGAAACCCTTCTCTTGATAAGATTATACATTTTTTTGAGAAGTTGAAGGACCTTTTTTCTTTTGCCAACATATACAAGTTCAAGGATCAGGTTTTCCAGTGCATTTACTTGGAGCAGTTACTATAGATTCGACTTTTTAGGTCAAATGATATCTTTTAAAATCATAACCTACCCTTAGAATCAGGTCTTTTCCCTAAAGTCTAGGATGTTTGTTGAGATGTAATGAAATGTGATTCCTATATGTTAGCCACATATCAGGACTAAATCAAAACTATATCTAGATTTTAGGATCTAGGAAAACCAACTCTATGTATAAAGAGGAAATTTGTTTATAGAGTTAAGGGTTCGAGTTTGGTTGTGCTATAGGACATATTCACCTGAATTATATACTAGTATTCTACTACACTTTACACTCAATGGAAAAGGCATTATCATGGTCAGATTATCTCATTCTCGTGTTAATTTTTTTCTTTCTTACTTGAAATGCATTTGAATCTCTTGCGAAGAATGTGATTTACTCTGTTCATGTTGAATACCAGTGAAGATTTCTTTGTTTTCTCAATTGTTAAAAAATTTGTGTTTGAGTATTTATTTTTTGCTTCTGAATGATATTTGAGAATCAATATTCTTCTAAGTAAGTGAATAGATTGTAAGCTTGCAGTTTCTCTTTCTTCTGTTTAAATATCCTTGTTTGGCTGATCAGAGTGATTATCATTGACTAAGTGAATGTGGTGGAAACTTGATTGTAACTAGAATCTTATGTTGCCTTATTCATCCACTTATTGACCCACAAAACAACCTATAAACCCAAAAATACCTACAAACATAAACAATTGCAATAACTGAGGTGCCCTAGCTTGCCCTTAACAATCAAGGACAACTTTAGGGACTAACAATAACCTTGATCACACATTTGACTGGCAAGAATATTATATTTTAACCCTTCAACATACAAGACATTTTGTCTTTTAGCCTTTCCATTATCAAGACTAACGATAAATTTTCCAACTATTCTTGCAAAAATGGTATCCCCAAAGGTAACACTACCTCATTTTTCTTCCTTTATGGTGAGAAATTTGTTTTGATCCCCTGTCATGTGTTTTGAACATCCGTTATCAATGTACCATTGGTTTCCTTTTTCTTGAGCATACATTGCAAGTACACATTCTTCCTTACCTTGGTGGAACAACTCTTTTGAACTCATTCTTGGTTTTAATGTGAGAAGAATCAGGTTTTTACTAGTCATCATTTCCTTTCATGTTGTTGCTTTCATTGTTGATGCATCCTTTGAGAATATTAGCATAGCTTTTAGGGTTTTCTTCATTTTCCTTTTCTGATGGCTTTGTGACCTTGGTGCATGCATCACCCTTGGGAGTCTTTTGTTTTTCGTCGACCTATCTTGATGAATTGCGACCTTTGGTGACTCAGAATATTATCTAAGATTTCAGTATTTTTTCCATACTTCAAGCTTCTACTCAACTAATCAATTGTTTTCTCTAGTTCATTTCTTAAGGAAATGATTTTATTCTTTAGATTCTCCCAATTGTCTTTGTTTTCTTTCAGATGGCTTCCCACCACTTCTTATATCCTTTTTGGCACTCCTAGTTGAGTCTCCATGATGATAATTGTTTTTTTTTTTTTTCATCAAGATCATAGTCATTTTCATATTTCTAAAATTGTTCTTTTTGTTTTTTATTCTTCTCGTGAGTTTGTCTATTTCTTCTAAGGCACTAACGAGTTTTGCTTCAAGATTCACTTTCTCATCAATGTCTTCTTCTTGATCTGATTTTTCTTTCTGGTTGTCTCCATTTTCTGTACTAGTAGACTTTGTATCCATGGTCATGAAGATGAATTTTTCTTTGTTAATATAAAAAACATATCCATCATTGTCTTCTTTGTCAAACAATGGAGCCTTGTTTATAGAAAAACCTTCTTGACTAGCCATGTGTTCTCCTGAGATCTTTCTTCCAGTGGTTAGATTGTTCCCAAAGGAACATGCTCTAATACCAATTGTTGAACTTATGCTTACACTGAGATGGGGGTAGAGAGGTGGGGAGTGAATCAATATAAGATATTTTTTCATTTTAAATGAGCATTCATCAATCATTCATTAACTTTAAAACAACAAATACATATAAACTCAAATCACAGTGCACATAATTTAACGTGGAAATCCTTGCGAAAGAAAGCCACAAAAATGTATCTTTATAAACATCTATAGACACTAATCTATTGTTACAAAACTTGTAGGCACCAACCAACTGGAGACATCAATCTCCTCAATTGAACACCAACTCAACAAGATATTGTGGAGGCACCAACCTATTAGAGACACCAATTTCCTTAGTTGAGCACCAACTTAATAAGACCTGTATAGGCACCAACCTAAGATCTCCATACACATAGTACTTCTTACTTCACTTGTATGCTTCATACTTCATGTATTTCATATCATCATTATACGCTTAACTTTCATGCTTCAACACCTCTATTTGTTTCATACCCCAAACATAGATTAAAACCACTTCATACCCTAGTGAACCTCGTTGCATCATTCTTAGAATATGTTCTCAGACTACAACATTACAACCTCAGAACAACTCCCTTTGTGGCATCATAGACCTCTTAAAACTCCAAGAAAAATCCCCTTGCACACCTTTAGACCCCAAGAATACTCTCTAGTTTCTCTTGCACACCTCAGATCTCTTCTGCGCACCTCAGACTTGATCTTCTTGCTTGGATGCTCTTCAAATGCGCACATGTATCCTGCATTTATAGTGTTTTCTCAATTGTTACAAAATTTGTGTTTGAGTATTTATTTTTTGCTTCTGAATGATATTTGAGAATCAATATTCTTCTAAGTAAGTGAACAGATTGTAAGCTCACAGTTTCTCTTTCTTCTATTTAAAGATCCTTGTTTGGCTAATCAGAGTGATTATCATTGACTAAGTGAATGTGGTGGAAACTTGATTGTAACTAGAATCTTATGTTGTCTTATTCATCCGCTTATTGACCCACAAAACAACCTATAAACCCAAAAATACCTACAAACATAAACAATTGCAATAACTGAGGTGCCCTAGCTTGCCCTTAACAATCAAGGACAACTTTAGGGACTAACAATAACCTTGATCACACATTTGACTGGCAAGAATATTGTATTTTAACCCTTTAACATACAAGACATTTTGTCTTTTAGCCTTTCCATTATCAAGACTAATGATAAATTTTCCAACTATCCTTGCAAAAATAGTATCCCCAAAGGTAACACTACCTCATTTTTCTTCCTTTAGGGTGAGAAATTTGTTTTGATCCCCTGTCATGTGTTTTGAACATCCGTTATCAATGTACCATTGGTTTCCTTTTTCTTGAGCATACATTGCAAGTACACATTCTTCCTTCTTTGGTTATTCTTCCTTCATTTCCCACACCACACCTTTCTGTATACTTCTCTATGTGTGGTAAGAATATCTTCTTCCTTGTTTCATTTATAAGACTTTATTATGTTGCTTCTACAGTCACGTGCTATGTGCACATAGTTATGGGACTTATAACATTCAATATTGTAATCAAGTAGGGGCACAAATGAATTGTAGTTCTATCAAAAAACCCATGAGAACTTTTGGTTTTGTTGCTCACATAATCAATTTTGAGATCTTATAAGAACCTCTATTTCTATCTCTCATATGATCACTTCTTGCATAAGCTCTACAATCTAGTGTTTTATGACCAAAATTATTGCAAGAAAAACAAAAGCCAAGAAATAGATTTTGGTACCGAGTTGTGAAAGACCTTGGTGGAACAACTCTTGAAATAGATTTTGGTACCGAGTTGTGAAAGACCTTGGTGGAACAACTCTTCTGAACTCATTCTTGGTTTTAATTGAAAAGAATCAGGTTTTTACTAGTCGTCATTTCCTTTCATGTTGTTGCTTTCATTGTTGATGC
The DNA here is from genome assembly GCA_900067695.1 of Picea abies. Lineage (NCBI taxonomy): Eukaryota > Viridiplantae > Streptophyta > Pinopsida > Pinales > Pinaceae > Picea > Picea abies. The sequence goes on along the minus strand of CBVK0100635613.1, from coordinate 4,356 downwards.
ATCCTTTGAGAATATTAGCATAGCTTTTAGGGTTTTCTTCATTTTCCTTTGTTGATGGCTTTGTGACCTTGGTGCATGCATCACCCTTGGCAGTCTTTTGTTTTTCGTCAACCTATCTTGATGAATTGTGACCTTTGGTGAATCAGAATATTATCTAAGATTTCAGCATTTTTTCCATACTTCAAGCTTCTACTCAACTAATCAATTGTTTTCTCTAGTTCATTTCTTAAGGAAATGATTTTATTCTTTAGATTCTCCCAATTGTCTTTGTTTTCTTTCAGATGGCTTCCCACCACTTCTTATATCCTTTTTGGCTCTCCTAGTTGAGTCTCCATGATGATAATTGTTTTTTGTTATTTTTCATCAAGATCATAGTCATTTTCATATTTCTAAAATTGTTCTTTTTGTTTTTTGTTCTTTCTCGTGAGTTTGTCTATTTCTTCTAAGGCACTATTGATTTAGTTGAAAATAAGCAAGTATAGTACATATTGTTCTATGTAGCATCTCCCTCCATATGTTCTTTACTTCTAATAGAATGCAAAATCCTCACTTCTTGTAAGGTCCATTTAACAACATTATTCCTTAGTTGAGTTATCAATCAAATTATTGCATTCTTGTCTACCCATATATACCAACTTATTATTAATCAATAATCTCTGAAACAAGATAGCATCTTCAGGCATGTTATTGCTGATTTTAGTCAACTTGCTTTCTGAGCAATGTTTCTTCTGTCATCCTGTAAAACATTTACATGGACAACATCATTGTTACGTTCAAGAGAACATAATGCATAGATTTAGCATTCCAGGTATTGGGAACACATATTATGCATAATGAAAGGGAAATACAATTTAAAGGCACAACAATTATGCTTTTCCATTATTATATGCCAATGGCATGATGTCATCGAGTAAACCAACTGAAGAGGCCTTCTCAAGACACAAATTTAAGAAACAACTACAATTAATTAATTCCAGAAAAGGGGTTGCCCATTGGCAACATTGAAATAGAATACATAGAAAGCATCAATGGAATAGTCCATCCAACTCACTTTACTGGCGTTTCTTGGTATGGACGAGATGCCTTTCACTATATGATACAGGCTTAAAACTAAGCAAGGCCTCCAGAGCAGCTGCATGCAGTAAAAGTACAGGAGCTATACTGCAACTAGACCAACTTAAAAATGGAAATTCGTCTCAGTTCTCGTTACGAAAAACTGCACGAACCATCTTGGTCTCCATTCAAGTTACATTGAGCAACGTCTACAGAAATATAAAATATTACATGCTACCAAATTTCCATCATCACAAAACAGCCCCTTAGGACCTGTGACTCCCGCAGACCACTAGCTGACCGTCCTTGTCACACTAGCGGGCATCTCAATTCCTCAGTTTATACAAAATATAATCAGATCATAGATCAATACAACATCTAAATCTATTGCTTGTGCGTGGACAATGATTGAATTACCATCAGCACTTCCTTTTGCTGTATGAACAATCAATGTGTATAAGAAACTTGTCACACTTCCCACAATTTTAGAATTCAATGGACTACAGAAGTATAGAGGAACGCACTGTTCCTTTTCTCCCTCTTCTACGCCGCTTTTGCCGCACACGCCAGAAGCTCAAGCCCAAAATAAACCCTACAAAATGGAAAAAGTAATTATAGCAAGTGCAAGAAACATGCTTCAGTACAAGAAACCTTTATAGCCTTTTGGCTCCTAATGTTCATTACTCATCAATAATAGAGAGAATAACTCACCTGTAATACAGAGAATAACGGGGACAAGCCATTGAAAAGCTACTAACATTGGTACGTCAAGCTGCAAAATAACCAGGAGAGGCAACATTCATTGTTAGACATCAAATGAAATCAGCAAAAAGCCCAAAAGTCACCAATCATAACTGCATTTTCAACCGAAATCAGCAAGCCTGAAAACAGGCAATCATAAACAAATTTTAAAGGCTATGCCATATTTGACAATAAAACTCTATGTGAGCTCCAAAGGGGTAAAAATAACCCACATAGTACAACGTTCAAACTAAGATTTATACCTTCCTGACCCTTCATTTCTAAGGTTCCAATTGTCCAAATGCCGAAAAAAAAATTATTTCAATAAATAATGGCCAATTAAAACAGACACCCACATTCTACAAGAAAATTATTTGAAACAAGAATCGGAAAGAGCAGGCACTACAAAAGAATCACAATTGGTCTCTTGAGTCTTTAAAGAACCACTTATGTACATGTCATGAAGCTGCAAAAATGGCTTTGGCCAAATCAATAGCCTTTCAATAAAAGAACAAAGCTGTCAAAATAATGAGATGTCTAGAAGAAACAGTTCAAGAGGCACACAAGTTTTGATAACTTAAATACAAATAAAAAAGGCTATAGAAGACAAAAAAATATGAATTGACATAAAAAACAAGGGCAAACTAATGATGTTAAACCAAGTCAATTGAAACGTCATGTATAAAGTCATAAACACATATAAACAGGCAAAATCGCAAATTCATGTATTTGTCTCTGCGTGTGTAAACCTTCACACATGTAGCAAATTTAGTGAATTAGGCTTATAAAGATAGTATCCAAGACATGCATTAAGTATAAAAGCACTTTGTTCAATATTATACTCGATGCTAGTATGTGCAAGATATATTGACGACTACATGTCAAAGTTAGCAATTAAACACAAAACAATTGAATATGGCAGTAAGAAAAAGACACAAAATTAAGGTTTATTTTAAACTTTTTATTTTTATTTTAAGGGGTTTTCTTCTATTGAAGAGATTTCTAAGTCTCACAGGTAAGGCCCACACATTGGATATGGTCGACAAACAGGTAAGCATAAGGGATTTCCCATTCTTCAGTTGTCAACAATCAACAGGGGACAACTGAGAAAAGATTCCTAGGAGTTTCTGAGATGTCTTTGGGCTGTATAAGTTGTGGGGCCTTTTCCAAACAGAAAAGTGGGGCTGAGGTGGAGTTTCAGTAACAAAGGCTCCAAAAAATCAGAGTACAGGTGATCAGATTATTTGTAGATAAGGGCTAGCAAGAAATATGTGAAACAGAGCAGAAGCAATCACAAGGACTGCATTTGGAAGAAAAACCATGTCAGACTGATACTTGATTCAGTGATGAAAGCACTGTGTATTAGCAAGGCTCTTTCAGAATTCTGGGCACAAGGATATGTGAGAAATTTGACCATCCAGAAGAACAACATTGAATGTGCAAATTTCCAGTGGGCAAAGAACTACCAGCGCACTAAGCACCCTAAGAATCACACCCAAACTTAATCAGTGCTGATACCAGTGCAAATTTATTGGCTTCCACAACCAGTCTGCAGAATACCATGCCTCCTTTTCAGATTAGCTCTGAGCAGAATGGCCTGTTACTCCCCCATTGGTGGATAACTATTTCAGAAACAACATCTAAGAGGCGCCCAGGCTGAAAACATGGAAAGCCGAAAGATATGCATATACGTGCAAATTTGAACTCCTGATCCTCCTTCATAGTGTGAGAATCACTCAGCGGCATGAGCAGCATATGACACCCATGGCATTTGGTCGGACCTGTCAGACCATCCTTGAGAAACACGCTGCAAGTTGGTAAGTCCGTCATCATGGTGAGTATCAATTTAATATCTAAGGCATTTAAGCTTGTCCCAAAGAGTCCCTTCTAACTACTAGTCGTTAGCTCGTTGGTTATACTTCTTCCTCTGTCATAACTTGACTTGTTATGTTAGGTTCTTGGGGGATTAGGTTACTCTTGGGGAAAATGAAGCACTACTGAGGTTTGTTTTGAATCTGTCATAGTACCATTCCTAATCATACTTACCACTTTCCATCTCATCAATCCGTGTCATATCCATTTCTTTAGGTTATATAAACGGACCCAAGAAGGAATCGTTCCTCATTCTATGGGAAGGAGCTTTTAGGCTCAGAGGGAGACTAGCAAAATCCTACCTTGGTTACCTGATCAGAGGCACGCCCAATCCCATAGCACTTGCAGATACATCGTCAGGGTGTTACATAGTCTCTGGGGTGTTTGAAGCATGTAGGCATGTGTTTTTCAACACGAAAGGACAAAAGAAAAAATAAAATGAATTATCCAAAGAAAGAAAATGTAGAAATAAAAAATAAAAGGTCGTCAATCATAGGAATATCGCCAAAGTGCTACATATTCTCTGGGTGATCCGGATTATTTTCGGCACAAAATGAGAGCGGAGATATAATAAAGAAATGCACAGAGATATCGCAGATATTCAATAATATAACAGAAACACAGATATACAGTAATACACGATTTCTATTAATCAAAGAAATGGACAGACACTGTAAAAATACAGAGTGA
>CBVK0100635612.1:0-11323 GCA_900067695.1 Picea abies | reverse complement strand
TACTGGCAGCTTGCTTGAGGAGCTTGCTTGAGGACTTTCACAGGGGGCACTTGTTGCTGGGAATTTTGGGCTAGGAAATCGTAAGGAATCCTGGGGCTAGGGATTCGGATAGGTTGTTCCTAGCTGGATGGCAGGTTAGTCAGTTTTGGGCAGAGCTTTAGGTTGGGGCAGAGTTTCAAAACAACATCAATTTGAGGTATTTATCATCATTATTATGCTGTGTTAATTATTGTTATATTGTTCATTATTTTTTTATGTTGAATATGTTATTCATTATCATGCTGCTAAATTTTAAATTATGTAGAACATTGAGTTGTTATATGTTGAATAATGAACTGTAAAGAATTGAGGATAACATTTCTATACTTAAATTTATGTTATATAAGGCTCTGTTTGGAGAGACCTTACACATAGTTAGGTCAATCTTTGTTATTTCCCATAACTATGAGAAGTATTGTGCATCATAGAATGCAAACATTATGGATCTTTGTTAGTGCCCGTGACTATGAGAAGTATTGTGCATCACATAATGTAAACATTATGAATCTTTTGGTTGAGCAAAGGAAAAAAATAGAGGAGCTTGAGGAAAAGTGTTATATGCTAAGGAACTTGGTCCTAAATCTATGTAAGGATTCATTGTGTTGTATGCTAAGGAACTTGGTCCTAAATCTATGTAAGGATTCATTGTCGATAGCCTCAAATCATTGTTCTTCTAACCACTCATCTCATGGTGAACCTAATGAGGGGGAGACTATACATCAATCCAAAGAAGCTATGGAAGTTGACCATCAGACTTACCAAAAGGAAGGAACCAGTCAACATGTTTTCATTTAGCTTTTATGTCATTTAAATAGTTTGTATTTTGTGCGTCTTTTATAGGGAGAATACATGCATTAATAGTTGGTGTGTCACAATCTTAGGCATCATGAAACTTTCATATATAATAATTGAAAGTTGTAATTTTTTATTGAAACAACACAATAGACATTTTTGTAAATTTTGCTAGCCAATTTATGGTAGTGTTGTCTAGTTGTTCTATGAAATGGCTTTTTTCGCCGGAATCCAGCGACATAAATCTGCACGAAATCACTATTTTTTGTTGTTTAAAGTCCATTTTTGAATGCAAAAATGGATTCAGCGTGCTGAAAAACCTCTGACGCACTTGGATTATACATAAATAATTACTCAAATCTGCGGATCTAAGAATTTCTTGCCAGATTTCGGGCAAATATTCCTGGAAAAAAACGTCGAAGAAAAGTCGTTCCGTAGAACATTTAGACTATGGATTTTATGGCCCCTTTGAATATATTATCTCCTCATTCTGGTTAAAAAGAAAAGAAGATTAACTCCACATAAAATTACATTGATATCACTTTCCATTTAGAATCAGGGATATCAAGATGCTACAACAAGCCTGCATGATGGCAATGCTCAACTTTCATAATTTGGAATTTTGAGCACCCGACTACAAAATGAACCACATCACCCTCCCCAACATCACAAGAATACCCTTCAAACTTGGTTTTCCAAACAATTTGTTAACAAGAAGTGGTTCTCGCCTCTAAACACCAACTATCCTCCATCTGTAAACTCAAAATATGTTCCCTTAAATCAAGTTTTTAAGGGAATCATAAAATAAATCCGAGGCCACCCACTACGTGCATCAGCTACCCTATTCAGAGTCCCTTTGACATAAGTAATATCAAAAAAGTCTTACTCGGAAGCTCTAACCAATGCTTATGTCTCGGATTTAAATCTTTTTGAGAAAATATGTATTGCAATTTCTCGGATTGGTTTTCAGCTCAAATTTTATGCCCACAAAATAATGTCCCATAGCGTCAAAAAACATGAACAACCACTGCCAAATTTCTCAAAGCATATGCAATTACTCTCTCTTCTTGGGAAAAAACAACACCCAATCCTACCTTAGAGGCATCAGTACAAACAACAAATATTAGTCCATATCCGATACCTTCAGTATTGGAGCTAAAATCAATAAATGCTTAAGCATACAAAAAGTTTGCTTACACTCATCAATCCATACAAATTTCACAATTTCTAAAAATATCTTCATAAATATCCTATAATATCTTGCCACGTCCATAAACTATGCACTCATGAACATTCTTAGATGTTGGCTACTCAGTGATAGCTTCTATCTTTATCAGATTCATTACAACACCATCAATAGATATGATATTGATATGACTCAAATAATGGATCTCTAATTGGAAAAATGAACACTTAGACATCTTGGCATACAACTTTTTTCCCTCAAGCATTGCAAAACCAATCTCGAATGTTCCTCATGCTCTTCTAGAGTTTTAGAATATATCAGTATATAATTTAGCAATACTTGAACAAACTTGTCCATGTATTTCATGAGCATTGTGTTCAACAAACTCATAAAAACACCAAGGATATTGGTTAACCCAAATGGTATAGCCACAATTTCAAAGAACAATTTTTAGAATATCCTCAGCTTTTAATCTCAATTTATGATATCCTAATCGCAAATCAATCTTAAATAAAATGGCATCTCCCTTCATTTGATAAAAAAGATAATCGATATGAGGCAAAAGACACTGGTTTCTTATGGTCACTTTGTTCAATTGCCTATAGTCAATGCATAAACGAATATAACCATCCTCCTCCTTTACAAATATCACAAGTGCACCCAATTGTGATATATGAGTTTTGATCATACCTATATTCGAAATCTCTTGAAGTTTCACTGTCATGCAACTCCTGCAGCTCAAGTTTAGTCATAAAGTTTAGTCATACGGTAGGGAACTCACTTGAAAAGACAATATGTGCTTAGATAAAATTGGATACTCATCCAAGAATGAACGATCTCCCTCATTCAATACTATCATTGCATACATCTAACAAACATTTCCTAAGACTACATTTCAGTTGTAATGTTGATGTAGGTATCAAAGAAATAGGTTTTTTTTCTCATGAAGAGCCACATATTGTTCAAAAACATCCTAGAAATGAAAAAAAAATATTTTGACAATCCAAAACAGGGCAATGGGCCTCTAACCAGTCCATTCCTACAATCAAATCATAGGAGCCAAGAGTTGTCACATAAATATTTACATCAGTACTACATATTCCCAAATCTAACATGCATCCTTGTGCTAAGGGACCAGCACCCTGAATATGTCTAGAAGCCATCTCAACCTACTCCAAGTCACATTGCCATGCTATGACCAGTCCATGTTTATCTAAAATATTAGGTGAAAGGTTTTAGTAGCACCGGGATCAATCAAGATAGAAATAACAATACCATTCAGTTTACATGTTGTTTCAAGCATAGAACATTGATGTTCGGCTTGTATATTATGAACAACCACGTGTATTCTAAAGGTTCTACCGTATCTCTAACTATCATATAACTATGATTAGTTTGATCATCTGAAAGTGTTTGAGGGCAGTGTTTTTCAGAGTGGTCCACTGCAACACCAACATCCCCATCTTGGAGGTGGTCTTGGTGTTCTAGTTGACACCTAAGTTGCAGGGTTCGTCGAACCTAAAGCTTGATGTTCGAAATTCGGCGAACCTCAAGGTTTGTCGAACCTAATGCCGAACCTGAATGAACTTGAATGTGTGCCTTAATTTGAACCTTAGGATGAATTTGCAGGATAATTTTATTGAGGTTTCATTAGGGTTCAATATATATAGACGAACCTAAAGTTGAACCTCATCCGAACCTTATTGGAAAATTCAAACCCGAATCGAACCTAATCATTGTCAAACTCGAACCATGTGACTTAGGCTGACACAAGAGGGTTCCAAGTAGTGATCTAAAAAGAACCTTATCACTTTGTTGACCATTATGAGTAGAATTTTTCCTTTGTCTAAAAGAGGGATTCCTCTAGATCCCAAAAGCATTGCCCATCTAGGCTTCTTGATATCTTGATTCTATATTAAGCTAACTAGTTTACTCAATTTCCCACAAATTTCTAGCAAAAATCCAACAACATCTCTCTATGGTTTCTGGTCACCCCAAAATCCATGGAACCTTATCTATTTATAAGCTTAAGGAGGTTTTCCACCTCAACAACATGCATAATTCTTAATGTTCTATTTTTATTAGTTCCTAATATTCCACACCAAGGCGGCAACTTCTCCCCTTTTCATTTATTTTTATTTAATGATTACACAATTAATCTCCCCCCTATATGGAACTCTAAAAGAATATGTTTTTTATTCCTTTTTCTAAAATACATAAATTTTAATCATATTAAAATATTGATATAACAAGAAGCCCTCTAAAAGTGGTTAATATTCTCATAAACTAATTCCACCAAGGGGTTACTTAAGGTTACCTCAGTTTAGCTCGGAATCTTAAATTTTTAGTTGCTTGGGAAGTTTTATCCATTGAGTTGCACTAGCTGGACTTGCAGTTGATCCGCCAAATACTGAGCAATCAATTGCTCAAATTTCAATGTTCAGAAGTTCAACCAGTCATTTTGACTAACCTTTTTTGTATTTCCATCCTTTGTGGGGCATTGTAATAAATGAGATTAGCATGATGAAGTTGCAAAAGACTTGGCCACCCAAGACTCTAGAGTGTTTTTTTTCACTTGTTACATATCTCTTGCCTGAGAATTTATTCTTAGGTGAGTTATAATTTCTAAGTTTTTCACTCAAATAACCTCCAAAGTTGGAGTTTGTGCTGGTGGTTAGGCCTTGGCATGGAATTTCAATGTCTAGTGTCTAAATGTTTATATTACCATGCTAGGTCATCTATATTGAGTAATATGGAAATTGCGCTAAGTCCCCCTAGGTTTTTTAATGTTTTGAGTCAATAAAAAAGATTCCCGCAAACGAGTTATTTTAATTGTAAAAGTAAAAAAATCATTAAAAATGGCATTAGATGTTTTTGTATGCCATGTTGGTGCTCATTTTATAACCCACATGACCCCATAAACCCTTACTCACCCTTTATTGAGTCAAAAAGGTGATTTTAATCACTCAAAATTGATTTTTGCTCACAAAAGGTGGAAAAAGACATACAAAATCAATAAAAATCAGCAACCTATTAATAAGGAAACATGTCGGGGACATGTTTTCCCTTTGTTTTTAGTCAACTGGAAGAAAGGGATAGTTCACTAGAGATAAGGGCAACCTCATTGGAGATGTGTACAAGGGTGATAATCCTAAATCCATAACTTGAAGTCCCTTGATGTGGTGGCGCATTTAGAAGAGGGGCATAAATCCCAAGGAGGGATGACTCGCCCTCCTCACCTAAAACATCCATGTGGCGAGTTCTCATTCCCACAACACTTCAACTTGATGGTGAGTCACTTTAGTTCAATGTGGAGGTGTATTTCCCCACATGCTCTTCAACTCATGTGCACTCTCTCACTTAGCTCACACCCTAGCATGGGAATTATCACCCCATTTCCTATATAATAAGATCAACCCCTCCTCTTTAGAGTTAGTTGGAGATTGGGAGTTGATGCTTGGTATTGTAATACTTTGTAACTCTTTTGGAAGATTGAATAAAAGACTTTGCAGGTCTATGGTAATTGTTGTAATGTGTGGATGCTTGGACAATTGTGCATGATCTTGAGGTAACTTGGTGTTTATTTCAATTTTTGTATATCTACTTCACATTAGGCCTTGAAGGTGTGTTAACACATAATAGGATAGGATTTATTCAATTTTTTTATTGCTTAGATCCTATTATCTTCCTATATTTAGAGATTCAAAGATGCATATTTTTCCAATGAACTAATGTGTGTTTTCCAAGTCTCTTTTGTAGGAAATACTTTTCTCTAACAAGTGTTTGCAAGGATTGGACAAGATCAAATAGGTTACTCAAGCTTGGAGGAGAGTCGGATAGGAGATCCATTCTTCAACTTATTCAAAAGATCAACAAGCTTTTCCCTCTTTCATTTACCAAAGGACCCCATAGCCCAAGATTCAAGTTTTGAAGAAGAAATCCTCTCTACCTCTATCTCTCTTTCTTAAAATTCAATTTCCTCTTTAGTTACTTACTGTTTTGCATGCAAATAGATTTCATTTTCAAAGTAAAATATATAAAATCACGTACATGCATGATGCTTTAGATCTAGGCAATAGTTTTATTTTATAACCAAAGCTAGATCTAGAAGTAAAAATCATTTTTTGCATACTTTTCATTTAAATTTCTTTAGGCAAAAAGTGAAGTGATTTAATTGCTTAGATCAAGCTACTTAGTAGCTTTTTGTTTGGTGTTTTATGACAGCAAACAGAAGCAACTAAAAGAGCCTCTTTTAGTTCCCCTAAATTGTCAAAAAATCTACAAAAAAATTCTCTTTTGCACTTGGAAAATTTCAGAAAATTTGAGCTTAGGTTTTGCTTTATCTTAGGAACTTTCTTAAAGTGATTTTTAGTGGATTTTGATAAACTTGTTTGCTGTTTTTTAGCAGGTCGCAATAAAAACAAGGGGATACTCTGGCAGATTTGGGAAAAAATCGAAGAAACTTGAACCCCAAGAGTGAACCTTGAAGACTAGTTCATTTTAAACTTGTAATACTTGTGATCCCAAGCTATAAGAATCACAAGTCTCCTCCAAAAGGAAAGAAAAACAATTGTAAAGAAAGTTAATAAAATAAGTGAGGCTAAGGAGGCCTCACTCTTTCTTCTTTTCCCCTAAGGGGGGAACCTGTGTGGTGGTGTGTTCAGTTTTCATGCATGATTTCCTTTTTCTTTTTGCTTAAAGTTTAATCTATCTCACAATCTAAAGATCAAGTAAAAGGAGTCATTTTAATAATCTTAAAGCACTACACAACCTTGTTAGATTAGATTTCAACTTCAATCACAGTAATCTTTAATTGTTTAGTTAGCTTTCATTTTCAGTTTTCTCAATTTTGCAATTTACTTTCTGTTGGCAAATAAACCAATCCCCTCAGCTCTCCAAAGTAGGCCCAATGCTGAAAAGGGGTTGGTCAGTGTGGATTCTAGTAATTAGCAAAACATTTACTTTATGCATTTTTGCTTTATTATTAAAATAAACCTTTCCCCTCAGCTCCCCGGTGTATGCTCTGAACCCTTGCAAGCCTAGCTCGATCTAGGAAACTCATCAAAATCGGGGCTGGACAGTGCGGAGTAGCTTAATAGGACAATCTTGAAAGTTACTATTGCTTGGTCTAGAAAACAGCCTAGAGGGAGTGTGTGAAGTCAGACGAAAACTTTGAGATCTAAGTTCTCCCCGTGTTGGACCTCTGGCACCTCTAGTGAGCTTGTTGGTGAAACCATTGGGTTTCAGCAAGTTCTCAGCAAATTTCTATACTAAAGGGATAGTCTCTTGGGAGGCCAAATCTAGTGAAAATTTGCTTTCTTGCAATCAATTTTCACTAAAATAAATCCACATTAATCAACTTTAAAAAATTTCAAAGACATCTCCACAGGGTACATTACATTTTCAGCAGCATAACATACGATCTCATTGGCACTGGTCTTAATTTTCTACAGTCTAAGAAACCATTTGCTTCAAACATTCATTTTTGCAAAGCATTACTTTATTCTTGAAGTATTTATTTTTGTTTATGGTTATTGTACTGCAAGCATCTGTATCCTTTGACTATATCTTATGCAAGTATTTCATTAATAATGTGTGGATGCTTGGACAATTGTGCATGATCTTGAGGTAACTTGGTATTTTGTTCAATTTATTGTATATCTACTTCATTATAAGGCCTTGGAAGGTGTGCTATCACATTGTAGGATAGGATCTATTTAACTTGTTTTTTGTTTAGATATTATTATCTTCCTATATTTAGAGATTTAAAATATGCATATTTTTCCAATGAAATAATGTGTGTTTTCCGAGTCTCTTTTGTAGGAAATACATTTTTTCTAACAAGTATTTGCAAGGATTGGACAAGATCAAGTAGGTTACTCAAGCTTGGAGGAGAGTGGGATAGGAGATCCATCATTCAACTTCTTCAATAGATCAATAAGTGTTTCCCTCTTTCAATGACTAAGGGACCCCATAGCCCAAGATTCAAGCTTTGAAGAAAAGTCCCTCTCTATCCCTATCTCTCTTTCTTAAAACTCAATTTCCTCTTTAGTTACTTGTTGTTTTGCATGCAAATAGATTTCATATTCAAAGATAAAATAAGTAAAATATTATGTATGCATGATACTTACTTTAGATCTAGGCAAAGTTTAATTTGATAACCAAAGCTAGATCTAGAAGTAAAATTCATATTTTGCATACTCTTCAATTAAATTTCTTTAGGCAAAAAGTGAAACGGTTTTGTTGCTTAGATAAAGATTAGTAGTTTTTTCTTGTTGTCTTATGACAGCAAACAGAAGCAACTAAAAGAGCCTCTTTTAGTTTCCCTAAATTGTCAACAATCTACAAAAAAATTCCCTTTTGCATTTGGAAAATTTCAGAAAATTTGAGCTTAGGTTTTGTTTTATCTTAGGAACATTCTTAAAGTGATTTTTAGTGGATTTTAATAAACTTGCTTGGGGTTTTTTAGCAGGACACAATAAAAACAAGGGGATACTCTTGCGGATTTTGGCAAAATCAAAGAAACTTGAACCCCAAGAGTGAACCTTGAAGACTAGTTTCAATTTAAACTTGCAATACTTGTGATCCCAAGCTATAAGGATCACAAGTCTCCTCCAAAAAGAAAGATAGGAAATTGTAAAGAAAAATAATAAAATAAGTGAGGCTAAGGAGGCCTCACTCTTTCTTCTTTCCCCCTAAGGGGGGAACCGGTGTGGTGGTGTGTTAAGTCTTTATGCATGATTTCTTTTTTCTTTTTGCTTAAAGTTTAATGTATCCCATAATCTAAAGATCAAGTAAAAGGAATCACTTTCATAATCTTAAAGCACTACAAAACCTTCTTAGATTAGATTTCAATTTCAATCACAGTAATCTTTAATTGTTTAGTTAGCTTTCATTTTCATTTTTCTCAATTTTGCAATTTATTTTATGTTGGCAAATAAACCAATCCCCTCAGCTCCCCAGAGTAGGCCTAGTGTTGAAAAGGGGTTGGTCAGTGTGGATTCTAGTAATTATCAAAACATTTACTTTATGCAATTTTTCTTTATTGTTTAAAATAAACCTTTCCCCTTAGCTCCTTGGTGTATGCTTTGAACCCTTGCGATCCTAGTTCGATTTGGGGAACTCATCAAATCCTGGGTTGGTCAGTGCGGAGTAGCTTAATAGGACAATCTTGAAAGTTACTATTGCTTGGTCTAGAAAACCACCTAGAGGGAGTGCGTGAAGTCAAACGAGAACTTTGAGATCTAGGTTCTCCCCGTGTTGGACCTCTGGCACCTCTAGTGAGCTTGTTGGTGACGCCATTGGGTTTCAACAAGTTCTCAACAAATTTATGTACTATAGGGATAGTCTCTTGAGAGGCCAAATCTAGTGTAAATTTGTTTTCTTGCAATAAAGTTTCACTAAAATAAATCCACATTAATCAACTCTAAAAGACTTTCAAAGACATATCAACAGGGTACATTACATTCTCAACAGCATAACACACGATCTCATTGGCACTGGTCTTAATTTTCTACATTCTAAGAAGCCATTTGCTTCAAACATTCATTTTTTGCAAAGCATTACTTTATTCTTGAAGTATATATTTTTGCTTATGGTTATTGTACTTGTAAGCACCTATATCCTTTGACTATTTCTTATGCAAGTATTTCATTAATTGAGTATCTTTTCCATAAGATTTTACTTTGTGAATGTATGAATGATATATGCAACTAGTGTAGATTTACTCTTGTTAGAGTTGTCTTTGTTTCAATAAACTCCTAGACTTTATTTATTGTGCTTAGATTAGTTCAAGCCTTAGTATATTTTGTTAGGGACTAACCCACTTGGATTCACTAGGAGCTGACCTAGATGGAGGAGTCGAGGATCAGGTGACAGCACCTTGACTTGAGACTTTCCCCCAAGGACACACCAAGTGGATTGAAGATTTCTTCCACGTCACCTAGGTGTGTATAAAGGCAGCAACGGAAAGTAAGAACTTTACTCCTTATTGTGCATCTCGTGATCATAATTGTGAGACATGTGTCACTTCTATTCATAGATAGATAAATATACCATTGTATCTAACTTGTTCATCCCACATAACTGTGAAAAGACTCTGCTCTTCTCAACATTGAATAGGCAAGTCAGTGCACCTCTACTCATCCCAATATAGTCCCCTAGTCATGTCCTACATCCATATGTTGGCAAGATGACAAGTGTTTACCCTATATGCTCCATATGAATGGGCTTCATTTCCAGACTCCCAACTTGAAGTTCTCCTAGATAGTCATAGACTCATAACATGTGTTCAATCATCAGATAAACCAATTGCCTGCATCATTAAGGTTAGTGACAACATACAACATATGAACATATATAAATATATATAAGAAAACAATCAACAAAATATCATCAAATAAAATCTATGACATTTCCATCGTGCTTCCACATAATCACATCAAGATCTCATTCAATTATGTAATTAGGCTTCCATAGCCATCCAAAACTTATGCATAAATGCATCAGGAATGTCTACTCCCTCGGATTATCAAGTCTTTTGATCTTTATCCAAGATCAACACCATACACCTCCATTTAGGACCCTGCATGTATGGTCATCTTGCCACACTTTACATTAGCTCAATAGTGTCAGTAATTATAACCTTATTGTCAAACAATCAAATCAATATCCAATCATTGAAACCATATTCCATTACAATTTACAACAATGATGTCAACATATTTCTGTCTATTTTAATCAACTCAATCATCAGAATTACAAGTATCATCTCATCAAAAGAAAGAAGCACACACACCAAAAAAAGATTGCACAACAACCAAACCCAAAACTCGTCAAAGTCTACTATAGACAATACAAGTGACCACACCCACGAAGGTTCATCACCAGATCAGAAATAAACAAGTCAAGAAAAAAGGGGCATTACAATAGTTACCAAGCTCAAATTTGAATATGTTATAATACAAAAAAATTCACAAGGATACATCACACTAATGCAAAAATTCAGCAACAAATTATCAAAATTTTGAAAACTCACCAACTCCCACAAAAATTTGTGGAAAAATGAAATGTGGTTCAATTTTGTTTAGTGACTAATTATTGAACCTACCAAATTGAAGAGAAAAATTTGGTTGAACCAAATTTTTGCCGAATTTCCATCAACCAAACCAATTTTTTACCAAATTTTCATACCATAAGCTCTGGTTCTGCAAAACTTGGTAAGTATGTTTCAAACTGTTTTTGCACGATTATGTATCACCCTGTTTCCCCTAATTTGTAATTAATCATAAAATAGGAATTTCCATG
>CBVK0100635611.1:0-11323 GCA_900067695.1 Picea abies | reverse complement strand
TTGTCAAACCTAGGTAAGTTTTGTTATTGCAAGATAATTGTGCACAGTCTATGCTAGATTGATGAAAGAGAACACTAATCAAGTTGTAGTATTGAAAGAAACAAAGTTTTAAAAACTGAACATTAACACAAGTTGTCGACACAACTAGAGTTATAATCTACTGTTGTAGAATTGGAATCACACTTGCATAATTGAAATCTAAATTGATGAGTGTATAAGAATACTAGATTATCTGTTTTATTCTAATTTTCTATTTTATTCTTCCAGAAGGGAATTATGTGCTAATTTCAGAAAATAAATCTACTTTAATTACAGGAAGGAAATTCACACTTATAATTACTTTTACTTGAAAGCAAAGTTTTACCTAGTGCAAAAATACAATTCTCCAGCAGTATACAACACTTGACTTATAATTCTCATGAGACACATTGATGCACATTTGACAAGAAGGGACTGAACTGTAACAACAATTGAACTCTAAGAATGCTAAACAAATAAATCATTCAAATCAAAGAAGTTAATCTAAAACATAAAAAAATCAAAACAGAGGGGATTATGTGAGGAAGGTGGGCCCTTTCCTTCTCACTAAATCCACTCAAAAATAAGCTACAGTAGGTTAAAGAAACTCAATGCACTTCTTTATTAAAATCATAAAAAAAATTCAATTACAAGTTGCTTCACTTTTCTTCACAATTCCATAGCTAATCTTTCGTATCAATGATTACAAAATCTCTTCTATTTAAAGACAGAATCATTCAGTTCAAAATGGACTCAAAACAGCCTTGAGAATCCCAGATTCTCAAGTTGTTCATAAGATACAAGAGATCTGTCATATTCACGAAATCAGGAAGAAGAATCAGCGTGAGCCAAGACGTATACCAATAGGATAAATCTTTAGGATTCAACTTTTAGGATTGGTGCGCATCTGTTGTAGTTGGTGTAACAACTTCCAGGATTTGTGGTCATCTGTTGCAGCAAGTGTGACAGTTTCCAGAAAAGGTGTGCAGTTGTTGTAATCGTGTAACATCATGCAGGGCTAGCACACAGCTGTAACAATTGGTGTAACAACAATGATCTTTCTTCAATTCTTGGTTGTCTTACACATTTTGATCATTAGTTGCACATTTATGGGTAAAATATGAGAAATACTACCAATCAAATGTGTTAAGTAAATAATAATATAAAATCAAGATCAATGATTCATACATTGGGAAAAAGGGTCTTAGTAAGCACTAAAGTAGGCATTTAGCATAGAAATGTTAAGGTTGAAAGGGAAAAAGATATAGTGAAAAGAGGATATTTCTGGGTCCTAATAGGCACTAGGCAAAGTGAGTTCTTGATCAATTATAAAAATCGATGGTCACATTTTGATCTCCCGATGAGATGGACGACTGTCGATACTTCAGGACTTTTTCCTTCATGACTTCCAGCCTCTCTAATCTTTCAAATGTCCTAAAGAAAATTTCTCAGAAGTAGATCAAACAGTCATTATTCATTCTTATGTTAGTCGAACAATCAGATTTTATTCGCATGATGAACGTTCTCATTTATTTCAGAACTTTGGGATTTTGGGTATTTGGTGGTGGTGAAAATACTGAAGTACAAAACTCACGGAGTGACGTAAATTGCTGACGTCACTTGTTGATGTGGCACTGACTGAGTGGCTGCCACATGTCACTTAGATTCATGACTTATGCATACCTAAAATGCCAACTACACTTTGACACTTGTCATCATCTGATTGCACCACATGTCCTTGCTGATGTGGATCTCCTCATGTGGCACATGTTCTTCTCCTGGATCTAACTGTTGTCCTAACTCCCAAAATGTATCTCAGATATACGGTTGAGAGTGACTTCGGAACTTCGATCTTCAATACTTCGGGTAATTTGATTTCTCCACTTCCCAGTTCTTTTGAAGTGAGATTCCCCGAAGTGTAACCTCCTCACAAATTTTAACCTAAAATGAATGTTGTTTGTTGATCATGATATTAGATCGACGGCTCGATTTGTCTGCGATGCTTCTTTTCCTTGGTTTAAATCCAACGACTCTTATTCTTTTCTTACCCTATCCTTCAACTTTAAAGTGATCCAACAACTATCGGGAATTTGGGTATTTGAGATCTCATCCCTTTTGCCTTGCTTATCCTATCCTTCCACTTAAAGTGATCCAACGGATATCGGGAATTCAGGTATTTGATATCTCATCCCTTTTTCCTTTCTTATCCTATCCTTCTATTTAAAGTGATCCAATGGCTATCGGGAATTCGAGTATTCGATATCTCATCCCTTTTTCCTAGCTTATCCTATCCTTCCACTCAAAGTGATCCAATGACTATCGGGAATTTGGGCATTCAAGATATCAACCCTTTTGCCTTGTTTATCCTATATTTCCACTTAAAGTCATCCATCGGTCAAGAATGGTCCTAGAGTAGATCAACAATCAGGGATGATTGTGGGGTCCCAACTAGCACGACGTTTAAAACTATCGTCTAGCTCCGCAATGGAAAATTGCTCATTGGTAGTGGAACTGATTCCAACTGTAGATATATTTAGCAGGTGACAATCAACAGTCTAGAATAATTGTGGGATTGGAATTAGCGCAATTTTTAATTCTCCCTTCGTGCTCTGCAATCAATCCCTGCCCTTGATCTGCACTTGCATATACGATAGTCACAACTTATTATGATCATTTGGTGGATCAACCATGGTCATCGATCTTTGAATCTATAATATCTGACGATCTATAATAATTGCAGGATTGGAAATAACACATTGTTTAATTATCCTTTCGATCTTCGCAATCTATCCCTGCAGTTGATCTAGCGCTTGCATATCAATAGTACTGATTTGATCTGATCATTGACTGGTCCTCCAATGATCCTTCTCTTGTAATATGACTATCTAGACTGATTGTGGGATTGGGAATAACACACTTTTTAATTCTCCTTTTTCTCTCTGCAATCCATCCCTGTTGTTGATCTGTCACTTACGTATTCAACGATCCTGACTTCCGATCATGTTTCTACAATGCGCTTTTCCTTTTGATCTTTGATCTCATCATACTTTTTTACATTCTCATCCTCTACATAATTTCAATGTGATTTTCCTCTTGAGCTTTGATCTCTGCATATTGTTTTACATTCTCTTCTAATTGTTATAATGTTGACATCAATGAAAAATTCATCTATGATAAATCAACAATGACAATTCATCATAACAACTTATAATCACATCATAATGACATCGGCTTTTGACATCAATGACAATATGTCCAACAATCTCCCCCTTTGTCATTGAGGGAAACACAGTAACTTCATACACAAACTCCCTCTATGATGTTGTGTTTCTCTTATGAATTTACTCTCCCCCTTTGACATCAATGGAAAAGGGTTTCTCCTCTTATGATCAACCTTTGTCTGTCTACATGTTGTTGACCAAAATATGAACTTGGGTAACTCCCCCTGCAATTATGCTCTGCCTAACATAAATGAAAGACTCCCCCTGTCAATATGCTCTCTCTGCCTCTAACTACTCTCCCCTTTGTTTCTGAAAGGGTAGTTTTTTTTTGATAAGGTCTCTTCTCCTAGTAATTTCAAAAACTCTTGGCATAATCCTTTGATTTTTTAGAACCCAATTTCAACTTTTTTTTGTATTTTCTTTCTTTGGCTAACAAATTATGACTTCATCAGAATTTGATATTGTCCCATATTCTTCTATAGGAATTTCTTTTTCTTGGGCTTGATTTATTTCATATTGAATTTCACATTCTTTATTAGGACCTTCACCCATCATGTTCTTATTATTAATTTCTTCATTTTCAGGTGTAATATCATAGTTCTTGCTTTCTCCTTCAGATTTTCTTCTCCATATATTTCTATGAGATATTCTGTTTGTGTTTTTCGAGATTTTCCATCTCCTTTCTTCTTCCAACTTTTATTAGGCTTTGTCACTGACTTGAAGGACTTATTCAAATATTGACTTTTTGTATTCCTGCAATTTTGGGATTTGTGCCCAAACCTATCATAGTTGTAACATCTCATTATATGAAAAAATTTTGTTGTGTGCCCAACAAAATTACATCTCCAACATCTAATTGAGTTTTTGGATTTTCTTGTATATCCTTCCTCTAGTTTCTTGTAGTCCATTGTTTTATGGCCAAACCTATGACAAAAAAAGCAATAGCCATTGAAAGTGTTTCCATTCTTGATTTTATTTTGTCTTGAGAAATCTGTCATTTGATTTTATTCTTTCTTTTTACTTCTATAGCTTCCTTTTTCACCAAAGTTCATGACTTGTAATTGCTTTGTACTTGCACCTTTTCCTTTTAAGAAGGACTATCCTTTCTCATGCTTGTAAATGGTGCTCCATTTGTTATTGTCTTCTTTATTATTGTATCCAAGACCAGTTTTGTCATCAGCTAATCTTTGTCTCTTCCAAATCTTATCTAGGATAGCTAAGCTATTCTGGAAATTGACAATCTTAATTGTCCTTTCATTCATATTTTTGAGTTTGACTATTTCTAACTTCAATATTTGACATAATTCTTCCTTTTTAGTGAACTGAATCTTCAGGGATTCTTCCTTTTTCTTAGCTTCTTCAATTTGAGTCATTATATCTGCATTAGTACTTTCATTTATCTTTTTGAAATTGATGATTTCCAATTCCAACATGTGGTAAGAATTGTCTTTCCTTGTTAACTTGATCTTTAGGTCTTCCTTACTTTCTTTAATTTCATCAAGTTGAGTGTTTAGATTGTTAACTAATTCTTCTAATTCTTTTAGTGCTACTTTTCTTTTACTGTCATGTGTGACATGTCTTTAATTCTTCCATCTCTTCTATTAGATTGGTAACTTCGGTTTTTAATCTTTTGAACTTTTTTTTTTTTTCTAACTGAATCTTTTTCTCATGCTCTTTAATATTAGATTGATCTAATTGTTGAAGTAGAAACATATCCTTTTGTTGGATTTTATCCAACTCTTATAGATTTCACATAGTTGTGTACTCAAGATGATCAAGAACATCCACAGGAACTTTAATATGCATATAATTTCTTGGTTGCATACGAATATCTTCTATTGCAACTGTAACATCAGTCTTAAGATTATGTAATTTTTATTTAGTGATTACTAAGGTATGCCTCAATTACTGGATAAGGTTGTCTTCCTCATTGTTGACTGAGATCAAATCCTTCATTTCATTCTGATTAGAAATCTTTTTCTCTGTATTATGTTCTTCAATCTGATTGGAATTTTACTTTTCTTTATTGTGTACCTTATCTTGATAAGAATTCTCTTCTTCTGAGTTTTGTTCTTTATTTTGATAGGAATCCTCTTTATCTGAGTCTTGTTCCTCACTTTGACTGGATTTATCTTCCTCTTGTGTTTCATTCTGATAAAAAATTTCTAGTTTGAGCCATACTTATTTAGAAGATTTGTAGTGCCTCATCTTTTCTTTGACTTGGTCTGTAAATCCATACTGAATTGTTTTTAAGGCTACTGAATTGTTTCTCCTTTCCCCCTTTGCAGTTTTGGTTTTTCTCTTTGAAGTAGTTAAGTGCCATGGCTTACTTACTACGGAATCCCAAACTCTAGATCCTCTTGACTTCATATATCTTTTCATGTTTTCCCTCCATGATAAATAATCTGTTCCATCAAACAAGGGAGATTCATTTGTGGAGATAATGATTTGTCCACCTATTTCTTCTGAATCTACCTTCAATGTTTAAACTATGCTGAAGGAACCCACTCTGGTACCAATTTTTGAAATGGATACTTGACACTGAGAGGGGGGGTGAATCAGTGTCACAAAACTTTGGACAATTTTCCACTTTTCACAAATTAGCTGAAAAACAAATATTTATTTCATTTTCTCAATCAATATATATATATATATATATATATCAAAGAATAAATATTTTATTTATTTAAATAACTTGAATGAATACATCAAATCAATCTTTGAATATCATCTTCATAGAACTATGAGAGACCCAACTCTCTGTTACAAGACCCATCTTGTAGTTCTCATATACAACTGAGAAATGAAGAATCCAACCCTCATAACAAGTCCCAGCTTGTTGATCTCATATCCAACTAAGATGTGAGGAATCCAATCTTCATACAATACCCAGATTGTAAACAGGCACCAACCTGATAGAATGAAATTTCATTCAATCCATTATATATAAATATATATACTTCAACAAATTCAACTACACTTCTTCTCACCATTCCTTCTTATTTATATAGTTTTCCAACTAGTGTGAATTTGAATCATTATCTCTTTTGACATTTGAACCATTGTACCTTTTCATTTAAATGATAATATTAATCTTTAATTAATATCATTTTTCCCTTTATCCTTTATTCATAATGCTCATGAATTAACTCTCTTTTAATCATGATTGTGTGTCGGTTCTTTTGTCCTCATGAGTTAATCATAGACATGAATTGACTCATCATATCGTTCTCATGCTTTTGGTGTGTTCTTAGTTCATCAACATATCAAATTTGATCTTTAATCGATTCTCTGTATTGTTCTAGTGCTAATTCTTTGTCGAATTAAATATGTATGAGGAGCTTCCTTCAAACCATTTACATATGAACATATGTGAAAAACCATGGGCTTATTGTCTAATCGATGTTCCTAGAACCACCTCTTCTTTCACTTTTTGTTTCCTTATTCCATACGACCGCAGGTGGTGACCAGGTGCTACGCCAAGCGAGTGCTTGATCACTTATCAAAATCAATGGTCATGTTTTGATCTCCTGATGAGATGGACGAATGTCAGTACTTCGAGACTCTTTCCTTCCCAACTTCCATCCTCTATAATATTTCAAATATCCTAAGCTAGAATTATCCGAAGTAAATCGAATGATCATTATTCATTCTTTCGTTAGTCAGACGATCGGATTTTATTCGCACGATGAACGGTTCTCATTTATTTCGGAACTTTGGAACTTTGGGTATTTTCTAATGGTGAAACTCCCAAAGTACAAAAATCTCAAAGTGACATAAATTGTTGATGTCACTTGTTGATGTGGCACTGACTGAGTGGCTACCACATGTCACTTATATTCGTGACTTACGCATACCTAAAATTCCAACTGCACTTTGAAACTTGTCATCACCTAATTGTGCCACATGTTCTTGCTGACGTGGATCTCCTCATGTGGAATATGTTCTTCTCCTAGATCTAACAGTTGTCCTAAATCCCCAAATATATCTCAGATCGATGATTGAGAGTGACTTCGAAACTCAGGTCTTCAGGACTTCTGGTAATTCGATTTCTCCACTTCCTAGTTCTTTCGAAGTGAGATTTACTGAAGTGTAACCTCCTCACAAATTTTAACCTGAAATGAATGTTTTTCATTGATCATGATCTTAGATCGATGGATCGATCTATCTGCGATGCTGCTTTGCCTTGGTTTAAATCCAACGACTCTTATTCTTTACTTATCCTATCCTTCCACTTTAAAGTGATCCAACGACTATCAAGAATTTGGGTATTCGAGATCTCATCCCTTTTTCCTTTCTTGTACTATCCTTACACTTAAAGTGATCCAACGGTTATTGGGAATTCGGGATTTTGATATCTCAACCCTTTTTCCTTGCTTATCCTATCCTTCCACTTAAAGTGATCCAACGACTATCGAGAATTCGGGTATTCAAGATCTCATCCCTTTTGCCTAGATTATCCTATCCTTCCACTCAAAGTGATCCATCAACTATCAGGAATTAGGGTATTCGAGATCTCAGCCCCTTTTCCTTTCTTATGCTATCAATGATTAGGGATGATTGCGGGGTCCCAACTAGCATGACGTTGAATACTATCATCGAGCTCTACAATGGAAAACTATTTGTTGGTAGTGGAATTGATGCCAACTATATATCTATTTGGCAGGTGACGATTGATGGTCTAGACCAATTACGGGATTGGAATTAGCGCACTGTTTAATTCTCCCTTCATGTTCCACAGTCAATACCTGCCCTTGATCCACTCTTTCATATCTAACGATCATGATTTAATCTAATCATTTGGTGGATCAACCATAGTCATCGATCTTTGAATCTATACGATCTAACGGTCTAGAATAATTGTGGGATTTGAAATAACACATTGTTTAATTCTCCTTTCTCTCTCTGCAATCTATCCTTGTCGTTGATCTGGCGCTTGCATATCAATGATCCTGATTTGATCTAATCGTTGACTAGTCCTCCAATGATCCTTCTCTTGTAATCTGACAGTCTAGACTGATTGCAGGACTGGGAATAATGTGCTTTTTAATTCTCCTTTTTCTCTCTGCAATCCATCCTTTTCGTTGATCTGTCACTTGTGTATTCAATGATCCTTACTTGATCTGATCATGTTTCTACAATGCGCTTTTCCTTCTGAGCTTTGATCTCATCATATTGTTTGACATTCTCATTCTTTTCATACTTTCAATGTGCTTTTCCTTCTGAGCTTTGATCTATGCATACTGTTTGGTATTCTCTATTAATTGTTATATTGTTTACATCAATGAAAATTGTATCTATGATAAATGAACAATGAAAATTCATCATAACAACTTATCATCACATCATAATGACATTGACTTTCGACATCAATGACAACGTATCAATGAAAATATGTCCAACAGTATCTCCTTGAACACATCATCAAAATATTTCAGGACTGAATGATCCTCCAATTTTGGCACCCTATCCTTAGGTGCTTCATCCATATGGGATGAAAATATTTGAAAACCCTTCCTGTAACGCTTCTTCATCTACATTGCTGATATTTCTAGGACAATAACTACTTTGGGAATTCCATGGACTACTCTCTTATTTCCTTCCTTGTCCAGGCAAGTGAATTCCTTGTTATGATAGTCTAATATAGCATGGTGTTGGTACAACCAATCCATACCAATTAGGCATTCGTATGATCCCAAAGGAAATATTTTCAAATATGCCATGGTACTCAATCCATTCATGCCCAATAGACATGATTTAACCAACTCAACAACCTTTCTCTTGGCTCTTGTAGCCAGTTGCACTAGCCAATATTTCCCATGCTTGTTTCTTCGCAATTGAAATATTTCCACTACCTTAGGATCTATATAGCTATGAATAGCCCCTAAATCAATTAAAATATTAAAGGCATGGTTATTTATCATACCTTCAAATTCAATCATGTGTGATTGAAACTCAGCTTGCTTTTTGTCAAGGGTTGCATAGATCCTTGATATTCTTTTTCCCATGTCCTCCATTGTTTCTTCTTGCTGAACATTGTGAAAAAATCTCACTTTACCACTTCTGTGAGGGAAATATCTATACTAATGATATCCTTTAAAACCCCAACATTGCATAGGTGTCTACCTTTGCCTTTGCCCACCTACTTCAGCCATCCTGGGCTCTCTCAAAATTGGTTGTCCTTGAGGACTATTTCTAAATAATGGTGGCTTGTTCCCCTTCTGCCTCTGTTCCCTCTTAAGCTTCCTCTTGTCTTCCAAAGCTCTTTGGAAAGTAGGCTTCCCTTTATGCTGATCATATAAACAATTTTCCTTCCTTATGGTTTCTTCCATAGTTTTAGGATCATCATACTAGATTTTGTCACTGATAAAAGATTGCATCCCACTTAGATATCTATGGATATTTACCGTGTCATCCTTAATGAAGGAGACATACTTCAACACTTCTAGAAATCTCCTTTCATATTCATCTATAGTCATGTTTCCCAATTTAATTTCAAAGAACTCTTTCATCTTTTTTGTCATAGTATCTCTTGGTTAAGTACTTATTTTCAAAATGTTTCTTGAATTCCTTCCATGTGACATTCTCTTTTATGTGTCGCACTTGCACAAGATGATCCCACCACATGGATTCATTTCATTTCATCTGATATATTGTGATTCTTCCTTTTACATGAGACGAATATTTATGAAAATGGAAATATTTCCTCATGCCCAATAGCCATGTCTCAACCTCTTCATCTTTTTGGTGTTCTCCATCAAAATTAGGAGGTTTGATATTATTCATTTCACCCTTCACTTCATCCAATTCAGATCTCCTATGCTTTCTTGTAGGAGGTAGACTTGAACTGTTGTGTGGCCTCATTTTGGAATTCCTTTGAAAGTTTTGATGATATATGTTACCACTTCTTTCTTTTCTTTCCTCATTAGTGGACCTGTGGCTACCTGATTTGTTGGATCCACTTTCGTTATCCAACTTCTTTTCAATTCTTTCCAGGCTCTACATTAACTTCATATTGAAGTCTTCCTATTGCCACTTGACTTTCTTAATCCTTTTGTTACCTTCCTAGTGAATTTGGACATCCTTTTGCAAATTTTTAATGATTTTAATCATGCTCATGTCTTTATCTATTTCTTCTCCATGCCCATTGGAGTTTGTTCCTTCAACTCCCAAATGGAAATCCATTCCTCTAACTTCATCCTCTTTACTATAAGCGTCCTCTACCTCCTCCATTTATATGCACTATGTAACAATTTGGTTCGATTATGACAATTTCTAGATGTGCAAAATGTACATTCAATCGAATTTTGTCAAGCTATCAGTCTTTAATAATTTTCCAGAATAATATAAACCAATCTGATTCAACAAAATAATATCAGAATCCATTTTTTGCGGGTCTTTGGTCAATCAAGAATCCCCACGGCTTTATCTTCGAGCCTTGTTTTGTTCTACAATTCACTTTCGGGCACTAGCCCCTTTTTCTTCAGCCATTAAATTTCATGTGACCATGACTTTGACCAAGTGCTAATAGTTGGGCGCTTATCCGGAGCCTTGAAATTTCAGGGCTCTGGAGCTTCAGAGGTTTCCCTTTTTTTCACGTCACAAACATCACAGAACAATGAATTGGAAAACTTCGTGAAGGATGATGGATCTACGGTCCACATTTCCTATTCAGGTCTACAGTGGATAGGAGCTCCAAGACTCCAGGCTTGGGTGGATTCCAAATATCATCACAAAAAATCTCCCAGAGTGTCGCATTGTCGAACTCACAAAGTGGGGTAGATCAATGGTCCTCAGCTTCCCAACATTCAATGACTGATATTTACTACGGAACTCTGAGCTTCGGGAGTTTCAAACTGTCCATACTCTCAATCCTTCTAGAGTGCCAAGTCTCCCAACTGTTGCAGTTGTTTCCAAGTACAAAGTCATATGACACCTAGCATGCCTAGGGGAGATCCATGTCATGCAAGTGATGTCATCATTCCACTTCACATCCATTTCTTTGGGACTTCCTGGCTCTGGGACCTCCGAGCTTTGGGGATTTCTTCCTCCCACTCAATCAAGAACCATTTCTTCTAGAGTGC
>CBVK0100635610.1:0-11323 GCA_900067695.1 Picea abies | reverse complement strand
CTTTCAACACATTTTTGACATCATTATATATATATATATATATATATATATATATATATATATATATCAAAGCTTCTTCAGATCTTCTTCATATCTTCCTTTGTTTATCCATGCATTCATGTTACCGGTTCGGGTTCGATCCTTGGACCTGTCATTTACATAGTGTAGATATGTAGTTCCTCAGAGTGTCCTCTTTTCCGGTATCATTCCTTGATTTCTTCAAGGTTGTTTCGCAGAGTTGTTTACAATCGAGTGAAATATTTTGCAAATATTAAAAAGCGCACATGGATGTTCTATGTTTCCTTTGCCTATCCATAGATTCGTGTTACTGGTTCGAGTTCGATCCTTGGACTTGTCATTTACATAATGTATATATGTAGTTCCTCAGAGTCTCATTATGTCAGGTCTCATTCTTTGATTTCTTCATGGTTGTTCCATTACATAATTTGCAAAAACATTCATATTCCTCTTCTTATCATTGACAACAATCAGTCTGCCCCTACTTGTCATATCAATGTCAATAACATCCTTTGATATCAATGAAAACATAATTTCCAACAAACTCTCCCTTTGTCATTGATGGAAACACCTAGTTATTTTGGTACTTCTCTTCCTCTTGCAAGTCTCTCTTTTTGAAAATCTTCCCATTTCTATGTACTCTCCCCCTTTGACATCAAGGGAAAAGGGATTGTCTCCTATTTACATTGTACTATTTATTCTTCGTTATGCAACCAAAAACCTACTTTTCTTTCTACAGATCCCCCTGACATTGTACTCTTCATTCTCTTCTTTGCAACCAGCAACCTTCTTGTCTTTCCGTAGCTCCCCCTGGGCTTTTTCTTCTTCATGATTTTTTTATTACATATTTGTTCTTTATCTGCAGGATTATTGTTCATATTTAGGCTTCTTTTGGAAAACTTATTTTCATCACTATCTTTTGACACAAAAGGTCACTTAATACAATCAACTCCAATGGTGAACATCACAAATAATTATGTCAACACATTCAAATATCACCATTATATATTTATTTCTTCAACCGTTCTTTTCTTCCATTTAATTGGAATTCATAACCAAAAGAGTCATATCACTACTTCTTGTGATTAATTATTTATGACTTCGGATCTTGCCTTCCATTTTTTATTGGTTCTCCATTTGTAACTTATAATATCTCCATGTTCTTTGATTCTTCAATCAGTTGCATGCCTTCATAGTTTCTAGAGGTTTTTCAACTCTGATTTTCATCATGCTAACTCCAGTATTCCTTCGGGCTCTTATCTTTCCCAAAACTCATAGAAAATTCTTCAAGGGTTTCATCTTATTTACTTTATTTGGGAACATGGAGCTTCTTCTTCATGTCTTTCAATTCTATTGATATAATCTCTTCCTCTTAGATTGCTTCAGTTGCATACTTCATCATTTCCTCTAGACATGCTTGTGTCTAGGGAGATTTATTCTTTGTTATATTTGATCATATGCCACTTTAATTTCAACGGCAATAAATTATGAAAATTACTTTATCATGCCTTCATGGGTTGCTTGGATCTTGTTGGCTTCTTTACTTGGATGGTTGGGGGCTCTCTTTGTCATCTTCCTTTGTGATTGCTTAGACTAGATGCAGTCACTACCTTCTTTCTCTTATCGTCAGTCATCTTCCATCGTTCAAGATTAGTTCCTTTTTCTTCACAAAAGCTTCTCTGTCAACTTCATGGTATTCTCCTTCATGTCCCATATTTTTCAAAGAAGCCTCCTTATCCTTAGAACATCAACATTTTCTACCTCCTTCATCAAATTCTCATTTTTACATGGATCCATTTCTCTGGTTATACCTTTTACAAACTTTGGTCCATTGATTATGTGACTTGAACTTTCATTTTGTGTTAGGAGAGCATTCTACACCAGCATGGATTTTCTTTCTTCATGTTGTTGTTTCCTCTTCCAAAAATTTGTAGTATCTTTCTTTTGTTTGGTGGTGGTAATATGGTCTTTACTTTGTGAATACTAGGCTTGTTCACATTCATCCTTATTTTATTTTTCTTGCTTTCTCTTCCATACCTTTTTATATCCTGGTCTAGAAGGTTTTGTCATGTTGTTTTTACAATATCGTGCTATGTGTCCACAGTTATGGCATTTGTAACATTCAACATTATTGTAGATATCGGTATTCCTTACTTGAGTATTTCTTGCATAAGTTTTACAGTCTATAGCCTTATGTCCAAAATTGTTGCAAGAAAAGAAATAACCAGGAAATAAACTTTGATACCTAGGAGCAAAGGGTCTTCTTTGAAATGGTGATATTTGAGATGATTTCTTGTCATGTCTTGATTGATCGTGGTATTTTTCTCTGTTATTGGAATCCTTTTAACCATTTGTATGACTTTTACGTCTTCCTCCTGTCTTTCCTGGTAGTTTGAAACTCTTTTCTTCTTCAATGTGTCTCTGCTTGTGGTCATACCCAATACCTATCTTGTCAATGGGAGATATTCGTTGATTGAGGATGTCTTCTAAGGCTGATGAACTCTTCTTAAACTTCAATTTTGTGGCAGCTGTATTTTTTACTTCTTCTCTTAGTGAAAGGATGTCAAGTTCTTTCTTTTGAAAATCTTCCTCCTTTTCTTTTAGTAGTGTCTTTTGTTCATTGATCATCCTTCCCACTTCTTCAATACTTTTTTCAATCTGTCTTTTTGAATTATGATTAACTTCTTGAGATTTTTTCAACTGACCTTTTAGTAACTAGTTCTTCTTTCTTAACATTGAGAGTTCTACTTCAATTTCCATGTTTTACAAGCTTAACTTCTCCAATTCTTTCTTTAAGGAGCCAATTTCAGCTTCTTGAACATCACAGACCATTTCTTTTTCATTTAGCTAGCTTTTCATTATTTCTTCTATCCTTTTTGTCTCTTCTAATTATTTCTTTAGAGAGGAAGTTTGTTCTTCAAGTATCTCACAGTGTTGATCCTTTTCTTTTATATTTATTTCCATTAGTTCATTTGTTTCTTCTGCCTCTTCAATTTGGACTTCAATTATTTTTCCTTTCTCCTCAAAGATTTGTAACAACTGCTCCTTTAGTAACATATTCTCTCCTATAAGATTTGTGATTTCATCTTGATCATAAATAGGTTCTCCTCTATGTTCAATTGTCTCATCTTTATACTTTAGCAATTAATTTTTCATATTTCTATTATTTTCTTTGAGACTGTCTATTTATTCTAAAGCACAAATGAGTTATGCTTCAAGATCCACTTTATCCTCAATCTCAGGATTGTCTTCTATTTCATTGTCATTGTCATAAGAACAATTTGTGTTCTCATTTATGTGTAGATTCTCCCTTTGTCTGTAGGGTTCTTCTTTCTTTTTACTCTCATAATTTCTAAATTTGGAATCATCCTTTCCATTTCCCTTTCGAATCTTTAAGTAAGGGAATTCAGTAGCAAGGTGTCCTACTTCACAATTAAAGAAAAAATATGTACCTTTGTATTTTCCTAATCCTTTCTTGGGATTTCTGGTTGTGTTGGATTCCTCAACATCTGGTTCACTATCTGATTTGTCACTTGTCCAGTTTGACATTTCTAAGACTACTTGATTTGCGTAAAGATATTGTAGCTTATCCCAAAGTTCTTTGGCTAATGTGCATTTTCCCACTTTGGATTTTTCAGAATCCACTAAGCCACTTAAGATGGCATTCATGGTCATTGTATTGTTTTCACATGCCTCCTTTTCATCTTCATAAGTTGGTGGAGTTTTTGAGGGAGTGTAACCAATGACCATTGATTATCATATATCATATCCTAATGCCTGCAGATATGTATCCATTCTTCTTTTCCAGAATATATAGTATGTTCCATCAAATGAATGTTCTGGAATCCAATCCATGTGTGCTTCTGGGGAGAATCTTCTAGTCGTTAGACCGGTCCTAAAGGAACCTGCTCTGATACCAATTATTGGAATACACAGAGATACTGAGGGGGGTGAATCAGTATCTAACATACTTTTCCACTTTATCCCAATTATTAACATTGAAGATTAGTATGCAACATTAACTAGAAATAAAACAGCACATTCACCATCATAAGATAAGCACAGTACACAAAATGTAACACAGAAACCCTTAATAGGGAGAAAACCACAAAAATATTTCTTTTACAATTCAATTACTACAATATTAGGATACAACATGTGAGGGACACCCATCCCTATTGTAAGCACCAACTTACAAGAATGCAGGCACTAACCTATCATAACAAGCACCCACTTGCTAATTGCATACATCAATCTAACAAGGACATCAATCCTTGCTACAATCACCAACTTGTAGAACTACAGGCACCAACCTGCATTGCAAGCACCCACTTGCTAATTGCAAACACTAATATTCCAAGGAAACCAATCCTTGCTACAAGCATCAACTTGTAAAATTGTAGGAACCAAACTGCATTGCAAGAACCCACTTATTGATAAAGAAGGCACCAACCTTCAATGTAATAACCAACTTACAATGAGGACTTCAATCCTCTCTCGAGATCCACCCTGTCACCCTGAAGTAATTACATATATCCAATGATCTCTTCATTTGAACACGGTAATCAACATCTCTTCATAATTACAAAAATTCCTTGCACCTCCCAGCCACCCTTAGACATTCATATTCTCTTTTCTTCCATTATCTTGCATCCTTGGACCTATGAGCCTCATATCTCTATTTCATCATCATACCATACTCTCTCACGAGGCTCAAAGCCTCTACTCTCTTATACTTGCCTACCGCTTTAGAACCTGAGAGCTATTCACTTTTCTCACATCATGCATCTGTCATGCATCTTCCTTTCAACACAATCTTGACATCATTATATATATATATATATATATATATTTGAGCTCACACAATTATCAAATCTTATTCATATCTTCTCAAACAAAGAATCGTTTCTCTTCATGGTCTCCCTTTATTCTTTATTCTTTTATCTCATAATTTTTCACTTGTTCATATTCACTTCACTCTTCCTCCCCCTTTAGAACCCCAGATTTCTTCACCTTTCGCATGTCACTCATCCATAACAGCTCTACAATTCAACACAATCCTGGAATCATTATATACATTCGAGCTCATACACCAAGAATTTGTTCTCAACCAAATCGTATGCCTCAAGTCAACTCCATGTCCATCGATTCTTCTTCAAATCGGGTGACAAAACCCTCCATGAAAACCGGTCTTTAGCTTCCTTCCATCGCACGCAATTATTCACACAGACTTTAATGCTTTGGAATGGTATGATTTGGTCTTTGAAAGAATTTTGATCATCAACATGTTCTCTATATAACAAAACACACTATACAGCCTTGACGCACAGCG
Organism: Picea abies; assembly: GCA_900067695.1. NCBI lineage: Eukaryota > Viridiplantae > Streptophyta > Pinopsida > Pinales > Pinaceae > Picea > Picea abies. The sequence goes on along the minus strand of CBVK0100635610.1, from coordinate 5,973 downwards.
ACCACCAGATCATTTCTTCAATCAATATCCTTCGTTGATTTGTGATTACTTTCATCGGGACCATTGGGCCTGTCAAACACCTTGGACCACAATACTTGGCCATTGTAGGATCTGGCCTAGATTTGATCTAGTCCATCGATGGTATCCTTGATATTGGGCTCATCAGAGTACACTCAACAAAACATGTCCTTGTTGATCAGTGGTTTTCCAATATTAGATCAATGGCTATCGTTGTCTCTCGAAGTCTCGTTCATCAAAACCCATCCACTTCATAATGTAACTACACTCCAACCAGAGACTCTTCTATGGCACGTACTCCAATAGATCCAATAGTCCTCGAAATTTCAAATCAACAGATCTGATCACGTCACTCCTTCAACATGCACGACAGTTATCTCCCGTCAATCTATCTGCTCATGAGAAGGTCAGGTGGGACCCATAATGAATCTACGAATAAGATTGCATCTCAACTACATGTTGACCTACGGCCAAGATTGCTCATTAGAGTTCCTTCATCAGAGTACCTCTACTACATGTAACATAATCTACTCTGACTAGAGCCTCTCTGATGAACAGTGGAGATTTTCTCGCTACCCAGATCAATGGCTCATATTTGATATGATGTCATAATGGTCTCCACTTCCATTGGGGCACATTGGCATATCACACAATCAAAATCCAACATGCGTCACCCCTTGGGATACTCTAGCTACCACACTGGCATATTAATGTCACCTTGACTGTCAAGTTGTCACAACACATCATCTTGACATCACTCTTCCTCATGACACATGGCTCGATTTCAATAAAACATGTGGCATTACATGTAGTAGATGATGTGGCACTGACATAACTATGACATCATCACCTCCTCTAGCCCTTCTTCATATACCTTACTGACTTGGCACTTGACACATGTCATTGTCCCTGCTTCTTTCGTGTCTCTGACATTACAGCGAATGTCACATATAAGCTAGCTCTCTGTCACTATCATTCTCGGAGTACGTCCACTCATAGTCCACTTCGAGACCTCCGACGACCTTCCTTCCGATCAATGGTCTAGACTTTTCCAAGACAACTCTCAGATAGATCAACAGTTTTCATTACGCCTGATCACTCTGTCGACTCAACTTGTCGCCAATGACCACAATTTTCAGTTCTCTAGACCTCCGATAGATCAACAGTTCCTTTTAACTTGAAGTTTTTCCCATCAGAGTTTTTGTGAAACCTTGCACTCGAACACTTCAATGATCGAAAGATCACTGCGGTAACTCTTCAATGGTTAATATTTACTTTGAGGTAGACATCTACACAGCGGTTAAGGTTCCAACCTTGTCTCCTTGAAATGTATCTTACAATATCCAATGACTCTCGTCTGTCAATATCATTCTTCGATTGATCTAACGGCTCCTATTGACCTGGAGCTTCTCCCATCGGAGTCTCAATGCAGTCTTACGCCCATACACTCTGATGGCCACGTCCTATGACTAACATTCTAGATTTTTTCGTTGTGTCGAATCAATGGCTATGATTTTATGTGACTTAAACATAGAGTTTTCTTCGTGGTAACTGTCCGATTTGGACTCAGCCATTTCAAGACTTCGACACTCCTTTGATCTCCTTTCTCTCCATTTTCAACCTATATATTAATCCAATCTAATCACTTCATCAAGGAATCTTTATTAGGCTTAAATGTGACATTTGCAGGCTTGTTTACAACCGAGAACAATATTTCTCAGAGACTCAAAAGCGCACATGGATGTTTTATGTTTCCTTTGTCTATCCATGGATTTGTGTTACCTATTTGGGTTCGATCCATGGACCTATCATTTATACAGTGAAGATATGCAGTTCCTCAGAGTCTCCTCCTGTCATGTCTCCTTCCTTGATTTCTTCAGGTTCCTTTTGCAAACTTGTTTACAACCAAGTGCAATATTTCCCAGAGACTCAAAAGCGCACATAGATGTTCTATGTTTCCTTTGTCTATCCATGGATCCATGTTACGAGTTCAGGTTCAATACTTGGGCCTGTCATTTACACATTGTAGATATGTAGTTCCTCGGAGTCTCCTCCTGTCAAGTCTCATTCCTTGATTTCTTCAGGGTTGTTCTGTTACATAATTTTCAAAAACATTCATAGTCATCTTCTTATCATTGACAACATTCAGTCTTCCCCTGTCTGTGATATCAATTTCAATGACATCCTTTGACATCAATGAAAACACAATTTCCAACAAATGTTGCAATTGGTAAAAGAGATTGAGAGTATCCATTATGGGCATAGTCAGAAATCATTGTATTCCACGAGAGTATAGCTCTTTGAGGAATTTCATCAAACACCTTGTTTCATAGCTACTAAATGACCACACTCCTTCAGCACACTCACCATGGTGACAATGTTAGGTTTTAATCCGACCAGATGAATTTGAGTAAACAACACCAATGCCTCTCTAGCATCTCCATTCTATGCATACACATCAATCATTACATCCCATGAGACCATTCTTTCAGAAGTTTTGTCAAACACTTTGTGCTCTATACCCAGCCTTCCACATTTGGAATACATGTTTGCGAGGGCGATTGCCATGAACAAATTTGATTGCAAATCACTATTTCTAATATGATGATGAATATTTTGGCCCTCTTGTAGATATGATAAACCAACACATGCCTTCAGTACAAAGGAAAAGGTGAAATTATTTGGCTATACGCTTGCACTTATCATTTGATAATATAATGCAATGGCCTCCTCACATAACCCATTATTGGCATACCCTCTGATCATCACATTCCATAAGAAGCTATCTCATTTGCAAATTTTGTCAAATACTTGACATGCATTCTGCATTTTACCCAACATGGAGTATGAACTTACCAATTTGGTAACCAAAAAGATGTTTTGATCATTTCCACTTCTAAGCATGTGATTATTAATCTTTCTTCCCAATTCCAAATATGAAATGCTCAAACACGCCTTAAGAACAGAAGTAAAAGTAAATTTATCTGGTTGTACACCAGCTAGCTCCATTTGATGATAGAATATTAAATCCTCCTCCAAACTTCCATTCCAAACACAATCCCCGATCATAGAATTCCATAGAAAAGTATTTGGTTTTGTTATTTTGCAACACACAACACGGGCATTCGCAAGGCTCCAACACATGGAATACATACCCGCAACTCTGGTAGATAAGAACATATTTTGCTTAAACCCATTTGTGAGCATATGGGCATGGACTTTCTTACCTTCTTCCAAGGCCTTCGCAAAACCACATGCATCCAACAATGAAGTGTACATAGTTTCATCAACCGCAATGTCTCATTCATCCATCACATAACCAGAAAGCAAGGAATTCTAATCCATCACATCTCGTTTAGGAATTTTCTCAAAAACTCTTCCTACATCCTCCATTTCTAATTTTCTTTTCAAGAATTTTGTCAAATAGTTTGCAAACCTGCTAATAATTTCATCTCTACGCTCTGTCTTTGGCCCATATAGGTCCAATGTTGTAATTGGAGCTCTGATACCACTTTGTAGTGTACCCGGCCACCTCGGTACCTGCTAGGATGGCAGGGTACTGGGAAATTCCATCAATTTCCCTTTGATTTCACCATAAACACAACCAACCTCTGATACCACACAACATCACATGCATCATCATACAATTTTACATGCAAAATTATGCAAAACACATAACAATTCAGAAAAGTATATATACACAAAGATTATATAAGCATACAACAAATTAAAGCATAATTACACAGTGTAACAAAAAAGACACATGGCACTTATCTTTTGTGAAAACATTAGTCGGCTACAAACCTTGAATGTTCCTCTGAGCCATAGATCACACTACTCATAATCTCCCAATAGTGAGTCACCCCCGAGTTGAGTCTATTACTCCACCAGGGAAAAGGGCTTCATAATCCAACTATGGTCTACAGTGAGTACCAACAAGGTCTAGGCCAAGGTATCAAACCTCAACAACACTCCAACCTACAGTCTCTCATTCCCCATCAACCTGTACAACTCAAGGTACTTTGCCCCCTTCTCCACACTGTGGTCCCTCGAGTTGCACCACTACCCTTCCAGGGCTCCAGTACAGGCCAACTAGGAAGTCTCAGAGCACTATGGCTCTAGGAGTTCTAACTGCCCTCAAAGGTCTCTAGGTACCCTCCAGGCCTCACACCAAGGAACCTATCCCCACACTTCTCCCTCTACGGATCCAACCTTATCCAAGGAAACCCAAGGAGAAGTGTACATACGCCCAGATCCACCCAGGATCCACGGGATAAACTCCATACTCTGGATCACCATCTCCCCTAGAGCGACTCATGTAGTGAGAATGCCCCCCATAGCATGAATGGAATGGAGAATTTATATTAAATTCCCCCTTTAAATATACATGTGCCCTTTTTTACACATGGCACTCATGACCCCCTTTTCCACTACATAGGAGCTTAGGTTATATAACCTGCAAAAAGGCTTAAAGCATTATTATATAATATTTGGCTTAGTCCCCTTGGCTTAAGCCCCCTTTTCCTAGACCTTAGCCCCTCTTTTCCACTCCTGGAGTCTTAGCCCCCCATACTCTTTTCGTCCCATGGTCTGCAGTCGTGGTGTTATTTTTATTAATGAGTTCATATGTACAATTTATAATACGGGCTCTCTAACCTTTGATCATCTTTACAGGCGCTTCGGCCCAAACATACCTGCTCACTAGCCTAAGTATCACATGTCCCATATATTTACAATCCCGGGATCAAGATGGGGTATTACAATACCCAACTTGATGACCTGCCTCCTGAACTCATAAGTGTACTCATTCACTCCTTGTCCTTGTTCTTGTCGAAGATACTACCACTTCATGAATGAATGTAGATGCTCAACAATGAACAAAAAAGCCCAGAGATCTATAAATTCGCCTAGCAATTACTTCTTGGCGTGTGCAGACTGTGTGCATCCCGTATGGCTTCCATATGACTTGTGGGTAAAAGGAAAATTACCAAGTAGTCATGAACTCGCCCAGGCACAGAGAAAACACCTTAGACAAACAAGAAATTGCCCAGGCAAAGAGGAAATCGACCAACAGGAAAAGTAAATGCCCAAGAAGGAATAGATTTTGTGGACGTGTGCTATAGGCTCACAATATACTTCAACAGAGTATGAATAGATCATTGTAACTTATAACAAAGATATACAAGAACAAAATGCAATAAATCTCAGATATCATCATTTAAATTGGATTATTTTATTGTGCTAAGGAGAAAATTGCAAATGGGTGAGCTATACACCAAATCTATGTATTGTTACTCACGGTAAAGAACAAAATTACAAATTCCATGGCTCAGAAACACCATCGCTTAGAGTGAATAGGCACATTAACTCCTTCGTCCACTCAACCTCAAGTAGGTTTCCCTCTTCGAGATTCAATTTCTGCTATTGTCCTTCCCTCTTTCTCCTTGCCCCCCTTCACTACAACCCTCATTGTTTTTAATGGATTTCCTTTAGAAGGCTGACCATCACAATTGTTCGTTTCACCTTCCCATTGTACTAGAAGACAAAATAAAATGAAATAAAACAAAATATGCTTATTTACAACATTTACAAACATTTTCCAAGATCCAATTCGGATCACTTTAACATTTCAAAGTTTCTCATTCCTTGTTGAAATACTCGATGCTTTCTTTCAAAAATTTTTGGAAATCTCTATTTCTCGCATTCTCAACTTCTTGAGCTACAATCAATTAGATAGTTTGCTCCTTTAATGTATCACTTTTCAACCAAGAAGAAAGCATGTTTGCATCCTTTGTTTGAGAATCTAATGCAGTACTTGTTCTTACACTTGCATAGTTATACATCTAATTCACCTAGATAGGGTACCTGTTAGCGTCGGAAGTCACTCTTGGATTGCAGTAGGAGCAAAGCCCGACACCCATAAGTTTATGTCACAATTTGTTTATAAAGGGTGAT